>JAUTDX010000031.1:0-103920 GCA_030844895.1 Ambrosia x helenae
GTATCAGAGCTACGGTTCTGATAACCCTAGCTCCTCCTTTTCACCAGGCTTCGGCCGATCTTTAATCACCACCACCCTATCGCCGCCGCTGTTTCTTTTCTTTTCTTTATTTTTTTCCGGCCTGCCGCCGCTGCTGTTCCTCCTTATTCCCTTATTTCCGTTTCTGCAACCATGACCGAATCTGATCAGGAGTCCTCTTCCTCCTCTGCCAAACCGTCTCCACTCCACCCTGCGTATTCTGTCACGAACATCCAGTCCAAAATTCGGACCCTGGATGGTTCCACTGTGACGTATTCTTCTTGGGTGAAGATGTTTAATCTTCATGTGACTGCTTACAAAGTCGCCCACCACATAGATGGCACTCCCTCCCCTGATATTGTTGCTCCTGAATATGAAACCTGGAAGGAACTTGACGCACTCGTTTTGCAATGGATATCAATACCGTGTCTGATAAACACCTGGATCGGGTCTTAGATAACCCCACAACATACTTTTTGTTAAAGCTATCAAAGATGCCAAAATATGTATACCCACAATGGTGTTTATAACTTCATTTAATGATATTTTGCAGGCAGAAAACAATAGGTCAACGTACTAAATGCTGCAAATGTACAAGTGTTCAAGGGCAATTCTGTGGTGATTGCTTGTTCATGAGGTTAACTACAAAATTAAGTGCTATTATTGAAAAATAGAATATGACCTTCTATTTTTTGTTTTTTTCTAGTTTAGTCCTTTTATCACTTAAATTATATTTCTCAATTAAAAGCATGCATGCTGGTCCCCTGTGCAGATATGGAGAGAATGTTCTAGAAGCAAATGCAAACCCAGATTGGGTTTGTCCTGTTTGTAGAGATATATGCAACTGCAGTCGCTGTCGCAGAGTCAAAGGGTGGGAACCCACTGGAAATCTTTATAGGAAGGTTAACTTCTTCAACCTTATATTATCCAAAATACCAGTTAAATCAAGAGTAGGGTATTAGTGATATTTATGTTTAAATTTTCAGGCGTTACACCTTGGGTACAAGTCAGTGGCTCATTATCTCATTCACACCCGTGGGCCTCATGGAAAGCAAGAAGACATGGATAATGAAACTTCGGGCTCCCTGACAGATAAAGAAGGCGAGCAGTTGGATGAAAAAGATAATGATAACATGGATGAAGATGCCAAACGTAACAAAGACCCCAATTATGATCAGCAACTTAAAGGTGGCGATGATGATGCTGATTCAGATTACAAGTCTGATCCTCATGGTGGTGATGATGACGCCGATGATGATGAAGAATATTCTAGTGAAGATGATTAGATGCACTGCAGTGGTTGATAGCTGATAGCTGTTTTTGGAATCATATCTTTTTTGGGTACCTGAAGTTGTCACAATCATTCTTATGTTGTTTCTATGATAGTGCTGCGTTTTTAAGCTTCAAGACTGTAAACTTTGGTAAGTATTAGTTTCAAAAGGTACCATTAACATGGCGCAAATGGAAACTAATGTAAGGTGCACTGTATGTTGATGGCCCTGTTTTTTAATAGATGATGGTTTGCAGATACATGTGATAAAATGAGTTGGTGAGGAAATGGGTCAAAAGACAGTTGAGGGTAAACATTTTTGAGTGGGTTAGATAATAGGTTGACAAGGGTTTTGAGTCAGGATGCCTAACTTTAACAAGGATCAAAACGGTTGATCGCTGAGTAATCCCTCTCTTTCTAATCTTTAGTACGGCGACTTAGTTGTAAAGTTGGTTTTTTCTAGTAGAGATTTCTAAACCGGTTGCTTAGCGGTTCATTGGTTGGATCGGTCAAACAAATTTTAAAGTCTAGTTGATGTTATATTTGCTTAAAAGTATAAAATATAAAAACATAACAAAAATGAATTGACAAAAAAAATAATTGAAAGTAAATGTAAAATCAAATATATGTGGTGAATAATAAAATAAAATTAAATAAAAAAAAACTAATTACTAAGAAAGTGACATCAAGATAAAGGAGTCATGGTCATGCATTGGAAGCCATTCTTGGAACTAAAAGAAAAACTTTCATACTTTTAAAATTGATGAATAACTATTTAGTATCCACGCTTTGCGCCGATACTATTAAATGAACAAAAAGTAAATATAAAAAACGTCGAACTAAACACGCATATTGCGACATGTTAACTTGCAAAAAATTAGATAAAAACATAAAACACGAAAAAAATAGCTAAGTTGATGTAGGACCTGCACATTGTGACTGACCATTAAACTTAAAAACGCAGACGTAAAAACATTGAACTACACACAGACTTTGTTGCGTGTTAACTTGTAAAATTTAGACCGAAACTAATACATTATGTTTCTATACACCTATTCGTAAAGTGATAACGATGATATACACCCATTCATATTTAAAGCATCAACTATTGTAAATCAACGTTACGTTTCTATATCAAATTAAAGAGTAGAAAGATTTGTATAGTTAGAGTTGAGATCCGGTACAAACCATTTTAATTGTAAAACTGAGCCATCTAAATATTTAATCAATGGATGATATTGATTCCACACCAACCTCTTGGGATTAGTTATATCAATTAGCAGTTTTAGGGATATTTTAGTAATTGTGCTATAATCAATCTTTCTTATTGACTTTTTCATATTAGTTCCACAATTTTTTTAAAAATAATTTTTATATACTTTTTTTAGAAAATAATACACCATAAAATAAAGCATTTTTTTTATCTTTAACTAGCTTTTATCCCGGGAGTGTCCCGGGGTTGAAATATCTAATATAACATAATAAAATATCTAATATGACAACATAATTAATGATTTGCCAATACATGATTAATGAATAATAATAATATTATTATTATTATTATTTATTTTAAATAAACTTCTGCCATAAGTTATCATATTGAAATATAAAAAAAAAGAATCTCTGCCTATGAAGTTATGTTTATCGTTTGTGATTTATTAGTAGAGTAAAATATATTTGAAAACAAAATCCCACAAAAATAATTGTTTTTTTTTCTCCGTTTTTATATAGCACTATGGTACTCGTTGGAAAGATAATAAAACGCTCGTTAATTTGGTGTAATTTTTTTTCTTTAAAAAATCCCGTATATAAAAGGTATTAACGTTTAAAAGTTATGGGAGGAAACATTAGAGAGAAAATTTAATTTTGTTTTTAAATTCTTATCTTTTCCTAAAATAATTATAATATATATAGATTTATTAAAAAAACTAAAAATTAAAAAAAATCCTACATGATACCACGTGGCACATTCAAAGAGGCGTTGAGGCCTCCATTGAATGCCACATCATCAAAGTTCAATTCCTTTATTATAAGTTATAGATTATAGATATGAGTATAATATTGCTATATATTTTTTAAAATGACATTTTTTTTAAATTATTGAAAATAGTACTTCAAAACTATTTGTGTTAATATGTGTGTATTAGTTTCAAACTTGTTTTGTGACGGTTCTATATTTGCTAGTTTCGAAACTATATGTGTTGGTTTCAATACATTAATTTATATAAGTAACACAAATAAGATCTATCTAAGACTATGTGTTGTGGCCCGTGAGCGAGATGCCGCGAGCCACAACTAGATCCACGTGGCTAGCTTGAACCACAACACCTTTGGGCGAACGACCGCACGAGCGAGCGGACGCTACTTTGCTCGCATGTGGTAGCGAGTCAAATTCGACCGTTGGCAACCAACTAGACGTTGGGCAACGGCTAGTTGTGAGTATTTATAAAAAAACATTTTTTATTCACTTTAAACAAACAAAAACAATCTTCAATCTTCAATCACTAAACAATCAAAAACAACCTTCAATCTTCAAAAAAATGGAACTATCACAATGGGAAGGATGTTATCAACCGGCTATGGATTTCCTAGATGAAGACGGGTATGGTACGAATACCGAACTCGAAGATAATCTTAGCCAAACGCCACCACCGTCTCCGGATTTTGTAATTCCGGATACGCAACCACTAGCCCCAAATAAGCGAGGGCAAAGAAGAGGTGGTGGCAGAGGTGGTCCAGCGGCTAGAGGTGGTGGCCGAGGACGGACAGCGACCGGCAGAAGTGGTGGTAGGGTGGTGAACCGCCCGAACAAGATGTACGACCAAAGCGACAAGTGAAGTCTTGGACAAAAGAGGAGAAAATAGCCCTTTGTCGGGTGTGGGTGGAAGTTTCGGAAGGTCTTAAAGCTGGTATAATAGACTTTCGTGTTTCTCAGTATTTGATTTTGAAATAATTATGTTCATCTTTTGTTTGTTTGTTTACAGATCTAGGGTTTTGTGTTCAAGTTTCTATAATGAATTTTTGTTGTTTAAGCTTCTATCAAGCTACGTTTACAGATCTGATTTTTGTCCCTCATCTTCAATTTTCATCGCAGAGCCGTTCACCTTTCTAAAATCACCCACTTCATCTTCAAGGTACAACCTTATGTCTTTATTCTTTGTGTGTTTTTGTCATCTGTATCGCGTTGTATGTTCTTAGTGATTTGAGAAGTTCAATCGAAGCCTTGATTCTTTGTTTTCTAAAATCACTTTTGCTTTCAGTATTGCATAAGATTAATACAAGTTTTTTGTTTTGATTAATTATCGACTTTGTGCATTTGTTTTCTTTATAAACATTGTTTGGATGGTTAAGTTAGGACACTGATATATGAATTAATAAAAATATCAGTCGTCCGAAATGATAGCAACTGAAAAAGGGTCTTGACGAGCATACCAGTTTTTAATGGAATCGGATTCAAGAAAGTGGAAAGGAAGTTGAACCACATTTTAGACCCGGGAATACACGCTCACTAATTTTATTAACAAGTAACTTTGTATTCATATTTTGATGAAATATTATAAAACCATTGCCATTTGTGCTAATGTCTGGTGGTTCTATCCTTTTTTTTCTTCCTTACCGTTGTTATTTGGTTGCAACTATTCAAGTTATCTTCTCAACACATTCATTTTGCTTATGGTCTATATACTATTGCCTTTTAATGATATTTACACATGCTCTATTGCTTCATGTGTCAATTGACCAAGTTTAGCAGGTTAATGCTAGCAATCCTGAAGCAGATCCTGCAAGGAGTTTCAAGTTTGGTGTTGAAGAGCGTCTTCAGTGCCCTTATGGGAAGGTTGCTTACAACAAAAGAAATGACTACACCCTTTCCTTAAGTTAACTGTTAGAGAAGGCTACCAACCAAAGTGAGTTTTATTCCTTTCAATACGTAGATTTTTACTTGGTTAAACCATTTTTATTTTTACTGGTTATTTAAATTTTAGAGGAGCTATAAGAGGTTCACATTATTGTCATTTTGTTTTTCATTTTTTTACTGGTTATAATACTTTTTTTGGGATATTTTTAATTGATTACGTTATTGTCAAATGCAAACTCTTAGTTGGCTTCATAATCAAGAAATTGAAATATTCAGATGTAGTGAAATGGTTTTTTTAATCTTATTTTTTTTACTGGTTTGTGATTAAAAAAGTCTTGGTTTTGAGTCATGAGAACAATTTTATTGAATTTGTTTGATTATTACATCTTCAAGTTTTCGTTAGTTTCTTTTTTGTTAAAAAAGAGAGTATGATTAACTTATTATTTAAGGGTCGAAGAAGTTGCATCAAAATTGATTATCTAATTATATAACCCGTGTATTACATTAAGGATTTGGTCGATTTAGTGAACTGACCACTTCATATTTTATGTATACATCAATTGTTTTACTGATCTTGATGGTAACTTCATGTTTCTAAGTCTTGCATGTTTGTTGGTTATAACTTGTTCACACCTAAAAGTTGAAATGAAAGCAACATCCAAGTTGTGTACTTTTGATGTTGGTAATGATCATGCTAATGCATGGTTGAGTTATAAAATTAAACACTGTATTTTTCTGTTAACTTCATGTTTATGTTCAGCTAATTATGATAATTGTGATGTTGTTTTTCAGTTTTGTGTCACAGTAGAATGAAGGTCACTACAGGTTATTATATTGATTTGCAGGAAGTAAATGTCGTTAAGTGGAGCCTCATAGCTAGGTCTAGGAAGCGATAACCTTATCTAGCCATTAGAATATTTATTTTTGTATCATGTGTTTTCTGCATTTGAGTTCGTGGTAAGATCCCGTTTTTAGAGTTTTATTTGCTTGTTTCAAACATTTTCAATATTTCAATATTTCAATGCTGGTCTTCTGTGCAGAGAGAGAGAGAATGAAACGGTGGGGTGGGGTGTGGGTTAAGTGAGAGAAAGATAGACATGTGGACCGATGACTATCTTTAAGAGAACTTTTTTTTGGAAAACTCAAAGAGTATAACTTACAACTCAGTATTGCATAGAAAAGTTGCTAAATATTGTGTTGGTTAGTTTTGAAAACTCATGGGTAATTTATAGGTTGAAGTGTAAGAACAGTGAGAAACGAGCATGATGCGTGACATGTCCTGAAGGTCAAGGTAAATGCATAATAAAACGCATCAACATATTGGATTGAAGATAAGTGAATAGTTTGACATAATAAATAATAGTTCTTACAATAAAAATAAACTATTAAAGTAGCTAACGGATTATGGCGTTCCAGAGGACGGAAATCCATATGCCATGTCAGTACGACCCCTATTCTCGTGCCATGTAGGATCCCATGTGGCACCAATAAAAAAAAAATTAAAATGCCACGTGGAATTGAGTTGTTTTAGGAAAAAAAAAATTTAAAAACAAAATTGGATTTTTCTCTATCATGTTTCATCCCATAATTTTTAAACGTTAATATCTTTTATATACGGGATTTTAAAAAAAATTACACCAAATTAACGAGCATTTTATTATTTTTCCAACGAGTACCATAGTGCTATATAAAAAACGGAGAAAAAAAAACGACTATCTTTTGTGGGGTTTTGTTCATACAGGAAAAAAAACACAAAGTGTTCAGGTTATTTATTAATCAAGTATAGGCAAGTCATTAGTTATGTTCAAAGCAGTAAATATGAATTCTATAATATTAGGGTTATACATTGTTTAAGGTTAGGCGTTAACAACTTAACAATAGAGATACATTGTTAATTGTTTTAGATTAGGTGCTACCCGAAACTTTCCTGCATGTAACTGTAAAGCGCATCAGTCTATTTCGTATATAGAATTGATATGTTATATTAGATTTCTCATCACCGGGACGCTCATGTGATATAAATCTAGTATGATATAAGTATAAGAAATTGTAGAGCTCTCAACTGATTATTATTTCACACACATACAAAAGAATACATGGCACATATATATAGAACAATGAGAGGTGGTGCCAACTAATAAAACCGCTACTAACTCCCAACTACTAACCAGTCATGGTCGGTGGTAACGTATATGATAACCAGTAAACACTCCTTAATAATAAGTTTTGATTTCATTACACTACACCACAAACAAAAAAAAAAAAAAACTTATCGAAAACTCATGCCTCTTCGAATTCTGGGGATTTCTCTACAAGTTCAGAAAAATAAATAAAATGACAAAGGAGGAGGTGAAACAAATGGTAGAGCTTTCAAGAATATTACTTTTACTAACTAAAACATATGAGAACAAGATACATTGTTATAAATGAAAATGAAGAGGGATAACAAACATAACCTCCTCTCCTAACTACCTAAACCGGTAGCCGGTCATTGCATATCACATGCACTCTAATAGGAGGAGTGTGTCTAGACGGAGAGGGGGAGGATAGGGGTCGTGCTGACATGGCATATGGGTTTCTGTCTTTCTCTGGAACGCCAAAATCCGTTAGCTACTTTAATAGTTTCTATTTATTGTAAGAACTATTATTTATTATGTCAAACTATTCACTTATCTTCAATCCAATATGTTGATGCGTTTTATTATGCAATTACCTTGACCTTCAGGACATGTCACGCATCGTGCTCGTTTCTCACTGTTCTTGCACTTCAACCTATAAATTACCCATGAGTTTTCAAAACTAACCAACACAATATTTAGCAACTTTTCTATGCAATATTGTGTTGTAAGTTATACTCTTTGAGTTTTCCAAAAAAGTTCTCTTAAAGATAGTCATCGGTCCACATGTCTATCTTTCTCTCACTTAACCCACACCCCACCCCACTGTTTCATTCTCTCTCTCTCTCTCTCTCGTTCTCTCTCTCTCTCTCTCTCACTTAACCCACACCCCACCCCATACCCTTCTCTCTCTCTCTCTCTCCCTCTCTCGCTCTCTCTCGATCTCGCTCTCTCGCTCTCGCTCTCTCGCTCTCTCTCTAAAAAAACATAAAGTGTTCAGGTTATTCATTAATCATGTATAGGCAAGTCATTAATTATGTTCAAACCAGTAAATACGAATTCTATAATATCAGAGTTATACATTGTTTAAGGTTAAACGTTAACATTAGAGATACATTGTTAATTATTTTAGATTAGGTGCTACCCGAAACTTTTCTGCATGTAACTGTAAAGCGCATCAATCTATTTCGTATGTAGAATTGATATGTCATATTAGATTTCTCAACCCCGGGACGCTCCCAGGATATAAATCTAGTATGATATAAGTATAAGAAATTGTAGAGCTCTCAACTGATTATTATTTCACACACATACAAAAGAATACAGGGCACATATATATAGAACAATGAGAGGTGGTGCCAACTAATAAAACCGCTACTAACTCCCAACTACTAACCGGTCATCCTACATGGCACTCTCAAGGGGGAGAATGGTCTCTTTGAGTGCCATGTAGGATATAAGGCTTTGAAATATATGTAGATGGTACTAGTATTTTGATTGATTAATCTTATGGTTTGGTTTGCCTGTTTACTTTTGCTGTGTGCGGAGTTACTAGCTGATACGTGAGCTTGCATTGATTAATTATTCTTACATTCACTAGCGTAGTTCTATTTTCTTCTGTCTAAGTTAGGTGATGCTCTGCCTTTGCTAATATTATTGATTAGATCTAGGTGAGGATTGTTATAGATTTCCATTACGTCCAGAAACCGATAATATTCGAATGTGTGCATTTGTTTGTGTGTTTAATGGGAAATTACAGAAAATGGAAGAGTATCATGAAGTACATGGTAACATTTCACTCTCTAAATTTGTTGGATACTAGTCATTACTTGATTTGCCCTTCTTTAGTTAGCACAAACACTATATCAGAACCTTTGCGTGATGAAGATTTATACATTCCTTTTTCCCTCGGTCTTTCGGTGGAGCGATGGACCATGCGTTTAAAAGATGTGCGTAAACGTAGTTATATCGAATCAAATATAATTAGCAGTCATCTAGTGTACATCTTTGTTTGGATCACTTTTGTACTACGGAAACCTATAACGCATTCATGAGACATCATGGGCAACAATACATTTTCTTTCTACACCCCATGCCAGGATCTTCACTCTACTTACAGTAAAGTTTTTGGGTACCGTTAATGCAATTGCACATGCATGAGACATTGTTGGTCATGCAATATATAGGGTTAGCATAATCACATCTGAATTTCCAGTTTTTAAAACTATGGTTTCCATTGGTTTTGTTTACGTAGGGGTTTCAAGTTACATGTAGAGGACATCCTAGTCTTGCCACTATTAATCAAGCGACTGGTCCTAAGGGTACCGTCTTTAGACCGTGTGGTCATAGGGTGTGTTAAGGGAAGGGGTGGATGGGGCTGATTAGATGAGGCATCAGTGTGCTGGTTTTGCGAACCGGGTTGTGGCTAAGGGCGGTGGTGAAAGGCTGAACAGTAGTGAGTAACAATGGGCTGGGTTTGTTGTTGAGTGGGGACTGTTTGGGGCTAGTTATGGACTGTTTGCGGCTGGTTGGGTGTTTCAGTGAGGGTAAGTGATGGGAAAGGAGTGATCACATATGGTTTTGGTGGTGGGGGTGGCGGCAGAAGGTGAGTGTCGCTGGTTTGTAATCGTACTCCAACAAGAAGGTTTCTTTGGGATATTATATGACTCTCCTTTGTTATGTTACATTGTTACCCAACTTAATTTGTGTCTTCTGTAAAAAGTTTGAACAAGTCTTTATTTCAAAAAGTAATATATGGATTATAGACTATACCTTGTGCAACACGGATTGTGCCGATCTTTTTATCTATAAGCTTATGGAATTGAGACCCATCTGGGTATCGTGTATAAAAACTTTGTAAACACATATTTGAGGTTTCAAATATAGAACATGTTCGTAGAAATTGGAAAAGCACATAACTTGAAAAATATAGAAATGCGGATTGAAAATTGTGTAGAACACTCAAACATATTAGATCTACATGGAGATCTTTGATCCATAAAATCGTGTTTACAGTCGCAAGAACACACATATGGAGATTTAATAAAGAAGAACGAAGTGTGGTTCATGGTCGTGTCCTACGATGGCACTGATCAAGAAGCGCAAATCTTACTCGGATCGTTAGGATCGTCCACGACTGGAAATTTGGAGCCAGACTTTTTACTTTTTCTTTCTACTATTTAGATATGCACCTGAGGAAAAGAGGAATGTAAGGGGTGGAGGTGGCTGCCAGGAGTCTCCTCCTGTTTAAAACTACAAAAAGTGTGGTAGGGCTCTAACATGTTACCCTAGACTAGAGTGAAGGCCTTTTAAATAGGGAACTCATGAGCCACCTTTATAGATCCATAACCTATTGAGCCAAGCCCAGTTAGGGGTTACTTTCACAAATCCCAAGCCCAATAAGTGCAACATAAGCTACATTGTACTAGGCCTCACTACTAAGTTAGTAGAAAATAATAATTAATATCATAAATATGAAAAATAATACGAGTAATCAATATTCTCGCGATGATTGACCGTTTAGGCCGGGTTGGAGGTGGGTTTAGTACCATACCTCTTCAGTGGTTGTGTTATTTGTTGAAGTAGTAGCGGAGACAAGGTCATAATATAGGAAAATAGTCATGAGGGGTGGAATTAATAATGGAGGCAAAAGGGTAGGTGGATTCATAGAAAGAGTTTGCCCATGGGAAGATGTAGGCTGTGGTAACCGCTATAGTCGGGTGGGTAATAAAAAACACACATCGGACGGATCAAGATACAATATATCCCAATTTAAAATTTCTATCATCAATCCAACTTAAGTTTTACTTTTGAATAATTTTGGAGAGAGTTCTCCTTTTATATGTGTCATTGACAATGAAAATAATTATTGTTTAATCCTTGTATAAAAAAATCAATCACAATTAGCTTAACTATTAATTTCTAAACCTAATGAACAACGTTTAAGAGTTGGTTATTAGCTTTGCTACGATCCAATAATAATTATAATTTATTATAAAAATTAGTACAACCCTCTTAAAGGAAGTTAAATTCCTAAAGCATATGCATATGCATATAGAGGTTTTGTACTATGCATGTTAAGACCACATGCAGTGGAGTGGCCAGTGGAGGTTTTGTACTATGCATGTTAAGACCACATGTAGTGGTCAGTGGATTGGGCGTGTAAAGGGTATTTCACGCCCCATAACGCCGGTGACCACCGCTCTCATGGGCGTTTTTGGTTGATGGCGTTTTGTACATAACGCTGAAATTGAACGTGAAAATGGTGAGCCAATAAAAACTCTCCAAATGGAGAGGGACATTAAAATGGGGATGACTACTACGTCTACGGGTGGTCTAAGATGCTTTACTATCAATAAATTATAAATAAAACGGGCGATTCACCCAATAATATTGACCGGTTTGAAAGGTTTTTAAAACATTGACGCCAATCAACATTCTTTCAAGTAAATTAATCTGAATTAGGCTACTTTTTTTTCGAAAGACCATATCATATCTCAAAATAACAGAAAGGTAAGAAAAAAAATAGGTACAACCCTCTTAGGAAGTTAAGTTCCTAAAGCGTATGAATAGCTTGCTTAACTCTATTAGGTATTACTTACATACAAATAGTCGAACTTGAATTTCATTAAGACTCCTTTCCTGAATTGTCATTCAATCTTGATTGTATGCCTCCATGCTTCATCAACCTTAAATTAGTCCATATCTTCGAAAGACCATATCATACCCACGTGGCTTCCTCCTCCTTATTTTCATCCAAAAATCTTTTTCTCCCTCATGTTTCCCCCACAAATTTAAAACGTTAATAACTTTTATATATGATATTTTTTTTAAAAAAAATTACTCCAAATTTCAGCCATAATTTATCATATTCAAATATAAAAAAAATCTCTGCCTATGAAGTTATTTTTATCGTTTATGATTTATTAGTAGAGTAAAATATATTTGAAAACAAAACCCCACAAAAATAGTTTTTTTTTTCTCCGTTTTTTATATAGCACTATGGTACTCGTTGGAAAGATAATAAAACGCTCATTAATTTGGTGTAAATTTTTTTTTTAAAAATCTCGTATATAAAAGATATTAACGTTTAAAAGTTATGGGAGGAAACGTTAGAGAGAAAATTTATTTTTTTTTTAAATTCTTATCTTTTCCTAAAATAACTATAATATATATAGATTTATTAAAAAAACTCAAAAATTAAAAAATCCTACATGATGCCACGTGGCACATTCAAGAAGAGGTTAAAGCCTCCATTGAATGCCACATCATCAGAGTTCAATTCTTTTATTATAAGTTATAGATTATAGATATATATATAGATTTTCAAGGAATGAGAGATTAAGCATCCATTGAAATTTTCCAATTCTAAATGGGACACGAAAAATATTATTGACTATACTATTGTTGTTTATATATGTTTTTATGTGTAGATGTCCAAATCACAATTCACTCCAACTACAATATCAATTCGGAGCTTTGGGAGGTGGTTATCCAATTCTAATTGAACCAACTGGATTCAAACAATAATTATATATTTTTTAAATAACTTAATTAAGTTGAAACATAAAGCTAAATTAATTACAATACAATATATCATGAAATGATTGATAAACTAAGAGAAAACGAGTACCTCTTGTAAATTGTCTTCCCCGCAGCATCGCGCGGGTTTCCTACTAGTTTAATCAATGGATGATATTGATTCCACACCAACCTTTTTGGGATTAGTTATATCAATTAGTAGTTTTAGGGATATTTTAGTAATTGTGGTATAATCAATCTTTCTTATTGACTTTTTCTTACTAGTTCCACCAATTTTAAAAAAAATAACTTTTATACACTTTTTTTTTGAAAATAATACACCACAAAATAAAGCATTTTTTTATATTTAATATGAGTATAATATTACTATATATATTTTTTAAAATGACATTTTTTTAAATTATTGAAAATAGTACTTCAAAACTATTTGTGTTAATATGTATGTGTTAGTTTCAACTTGTTTTGTGACGGTTCTATATTTGCTAGTTTCGAAATTATATGTGTTGGTTTCAATACATTAATTTATATAAGTAACACAAATAATATATATCTAAGACTATGTGTTGTGGTCCGTGAGCGAGATGCCGCGAGCCAGGGGCGAAGCTATGTTGGGGCCAGGGGTGGCCCTGGCCCCCCCTGTTTTTTGGCGCAGTACTAAAAATTTGCGATTTTCATAGGTAAATTGAGTCCGGGTTTAGTCCGGCCCCCGCCGATTTTCCACTACGGATTGAAAAAAATTGAGTTCGGCCCCCGCCGATTCCGAACCCAAGCTTCGCCACTGCCGCGAGCCACAACTAGATCCACGTGGCTAGCTTGAACCACGACACCTTTGGGCGAACGACCGCGCGAGCGAGTGGATGCTACTTTGCTCGCATGTGGTAGCGAGTCAAATTCGACCGTTGGCAACCAACTAGCCGCTGGGCAACGGCTAGTTGTGAGTATTTATAAAAAAACATTTTTTATTCACTTTAAACAAACAAAAACAATCTTCAATCTTCAATCACTAAACAATCAAAAACAACCTTCAATCTTCACAAAAATGGAACTATCACAATGGGAAGGATGTTATCAACCGGCTATGGACTTCCTAGATGAAGACGGGTTTGGTACGAATACCGAACTCGAAGATAATCTTAGCCAAACGCCACCACCGTCTCCGGATTTTGTAATTCCGGATACGCAACCACTAGCCCAAAATAAGCGAGGGCAAAGAAGAGGTGGTCCAGCGGCTAGAGGTGGTGGCCGAGGACGGACAACGACCGGCAGAAGTGGTGGTAGGGTGGTGAACCGCCCGAACAAGATGTACGACCAAAGCGACAAGTGAAGTCTAAAAGAGGAGAAAATAGTCCTTTGTCGGGTGTGGGTGGAAGTTTCGGAAGGTCGTAAAGCTGGTATAATAGACTTTCGTGTTTCTCAGTATTTGATTTTGAAATAATTATGTTCATCTTTTGTTTGTTTGTTTACAGATCTAGGGTTTTGTGTTCAAGTTTCTATAATGGATTTTTGTTGTTTAAGCTTCTATCAAGGTACGTTTACAGATCTGATTTTTGTCCTTCATCTTCAATTTTCATCGCAAAGCCGTTCACCTTTCTAAAATCACCCACTTCATCTCCAAGGTACAACCTTATGTCTTTATTCTTTGTGTGTTTTTGTTTTCTGTATCGCGTTGTATGTTCTTAGTGATTTGAGAAGTTCAATCGAAGCCTTGATTCTTTGTTTTCTAAAATCACTTTTGCTTTCAGTATTGCATAAGATTAATACTTCAAGTTTTTTGTTTTGATTAATTATTGACTTTGTGCATTTGTCTTCTTTATAAACATTGTTTGGGTGGTTAAGTTAGGCCACTGATATATGAATTAATAAAAATATCAGTCGTCCGAAATGATATTTGGTTGCAACTATTCAAGTTATCTTCTTAACACATTCATTTTGCTCATGGTCTGTATACTATTGCATCAAAATTGATTATCTAATTATATAACCCGTGCATTACATTAAGGATTTAGTCGATTTAGTGAACTGACCACTTCATGATATTTTATGTATACATCAATTGTTTTACTGATCTTGATGGTAACTTCATGTTTCTAAGTCTTGCATGTTTGTTGGTTACAACTTGTTCACACCTAAAAGTTGAAATGAAAGCAACATCCCAGTTGTGTACTTTTGATGTTGGTAATGATCATGCTAATGCATGGTTGAGTTATAAAATTAAACACTGTATTTTTCTGTTAACTTCATGTTTATGTTAAGCTAATTATGATAATTGTGATGTTGTTTTTTAGTTTTGTGTCATCGTAGAATGAAGGTCACTACAGGTTATTATATTGATTTGCAGGAAGTAAATGCCGTCAAGTGGAGCCTCATAACTAGGTCTAGGAAGCAATAACCTTATCTAGCCACTAGAATATTTATTTTTGTATCATGTGTTTTCTGCATTTGAGTTCGTGGTAAGATCCTGTTTTTATAGTTTTATATGCTTGTTTCAAACATTTTGAATATTTCAATATCATCTTAACATCAACTTAATTGAGTTTTATTCGTGAGTGTAATTACTTTTTTACTGCTATTGAGAGAGAGAGAGAGAGAGTGCGAGAGAGAGAGAGAGAGAGAGTGCGAGAGAGAGAAGAGAGAGAGAGAGAGTGCGAGAGAAGAGAGAGAGAGAGAGAGAGAGAGAGAGAGAGAGAGAGAGAGAGAGAGAGAGAGAGAGAGAGAGAGAGCGAGAGCGAGAGAAAAGAGAGAGAGAGATCGAGAGAGAGAGAGAGAAAGCGAGCGAGAGAAGAGAGAGAGTGTGCGAGAGGGAGAGAGAGAGAGCGAGCGAGAGAGAGAGAGAGAGCGAGAGAATGAAACAGTGGGGTGGGGTGTGGGTTAAGTGAGAGAAAGATAGACATGTGGACCGATGACTATCTTTAAGAGAACTTCTTTTTTGGAAAACTCAAAGAGTATAACTTAAAACACAGTATTGCATAGAAAAGTTGCTAAATATTGTGTTGGTTAGTTTTGAAAACTCATGGGTAATTTATAGGTTGAAGTGTAAGAACAGTGAGAAACGAGCACGATGCGTGACATGTCCTGAAGGTCAAGGTAAATGCATAATAAAACGCATCAACATATTGGATTGAAGATAAGTGAATAGTTTGACATAATAAATAATAGTTCTTACAATAAAAATAAACTATTAAAGTAGCTAACGGATTATGGCGTTCCAGAGAAGGACGGAAACCCATATGCCATGTCAGTACGACCCCTATCCTCGTGCCATGTAGGATCCCATGTGGCACCAATAAAAAAATCAAAAAACAATTAAAATGCCACGTGGAGTTGAGTTGTTTTAGGAAAAAAGAATTTAAAAACAAAATTGGATTTTTCTCCCTCATGTTTCATCCCATAATTTTTAAACGTTAATATCTTTTATATACGAGAATTTTTTTAAAAAAAATTACACCAAATTAACGAGCATTTTATTATCTTTCCAACGAGTACCATAGTGCTATATAAAAACGGAGAAAAAAAACGACTATCTTTTGTGGGGCTTTGTTCATACAGGAAAAAAAAACACAAAGTGTTCAAGTTATTCATTAATCATGTATAGGCAAGTCATTAATTATATTCAAATCAGTAAATATGAATTTTATAATATTAGAGTTATACATTGTTTAAGGTTAGGCGTTAACCATAGAGATACATTGTTAATTGTTTTAGATTAGGTGCTACCCGAAACTTTCCTGCATGTAACTGTAAAACGCATCAGTCTATTTCGTATATAGAATTGATATGTTATATTAGATTTCTCATCTTCGGGACGCTTCTGAGATATAAATCTAGTATGATATAAGAAATTGTATAGCTCTCAATTGATTATTATTTCACACACATACAAAAGAATACAGGGCACATATATATAGAACAATGAGAGGTGGTGCCAACTAATAAAACCGCTACTAACTCCCAACCGGTCATGGTCGGTGGTAACGTATATGATAACCAGTAAACACTCCTTAATAATAAGTTTTGATTTCATTACACTACACCACAAACACCAAAAAGAAATAAAAAATAAAAAACTTACCGAAAACTCACGCCTCTTCGAATTCTGGGATTTCTCTACAAGTTCAGAAAAATAAATAAAATGGCAAAGGAGGAGGTGAAACAAATGGTAGAGCTTTCAAGAATATTACTTTTACTAACTAAAACAAATGAGAACAAGATACATTGTTATAAAAGAAAATGAAGAGGGATAACAAACATAACCTCCTCTCCTAACTACCTAAACCGGTAGCCGGTCATTGCATATCACATGCACTCTAATAGGAGGAGTGTGTCTAGACGGAGAGGGGGAGGATAGGGGTCGTGCTGACATGGCATATGGGTTTCTGTCTTTCTCTGGAACGCCATAATCCGTTAGCTACTTTAATAGTTTCTTTTTATTGTAAGAACTACTATTTATTATGTCAAACTATTCAATTATCTTCAATCCAATATGTTGATGCGTTTTATTATGCATTTACCTTGACCTTCAGGACATGTCACGCATCGTGCTCGTTTCTCACTGTTCTTACACTTCAACCTATAAATTACCCATGAGTTTTCAAAACTAACAACACAATATTTAGAAACTTTTCTATGCAATACTGTGTTGTAAGTTATACTCTTTGAGTTTTCCAAAAAAAGTTCTCTTAAAGATAGTCATCGGTCCACATGTCTATCTTTCTCTCACTTAACCCACACCCCACCCCACTATTTCATTCTCTCTCTCTCTCTTTCTCTCTCTCTCTCTCTCGCTCTCTCTCTCGTTCTCTCGCTCTCCCTCTAAAAAAACACAAAGTGTTTACGTTATTCATTAATCATATATAGGCAAGTCACTAATTATGTTCAAACCACTAAATATGAATTCTATAATATCAGAGTTATACATTGTTTAAGGTTAGGCGTTAACATTATAGATACATTGTTAATTATTTTAGATTAGGTGCTACCCGAAACTTTTCTACATGTAACTGTAAAGCGCATCAATCTATTTCGTATGTAGAATTGATATGTCATATTAGATTTCTCAACCACGGGACGCTCCGGGGATATAAATCTAGTATGATATAAGTATAAGAAATTGTAGAGCTCTCAATTGATTATTATTTCACACACATACAAAAGAATACAGGGCACACATATATAGAACAATGAGAGGTGGTGCCAACTAATAAAACCGCTACTAACTCCCAACTACTAACCGGTCATCCTACATGGCACTCTCAAGGGAGAGAATGACCTCTTTGAGTGCCATGTAGGATATAAGGCTTTGAAATATATATAGATGGTACTAGTATTTTGATTGATTAATCTTATGGTTTGGTTTGCCTGTTTACTTTTGCTGTCTGCGAAGTTACTAGCTGATACGTGGGCTTGCATTGATTAGTTATTCTTATATTCACCAGCGTAGTTCTATTTTCTTCTGTCTAAGTTAGTTGATGCTCTGCCTTTGCTAATATTATTGATTAGATCTAGGTGAGGATTGTTATAGATTTCCGTTACGTCCAGAAACTGATAATATTCTAATGTGTGCATTTGTTTGTGTGTTCAATGGGAAATTACAGAAAATGGAAGAGTATCATGAAGTACATGGTAACATTTCACTCTCTAAATTTGTTGGATACTAGTCATTAATTGATTTGCCCATCTTTAATTTGCACAAACACTATATCAGGACCTTTGCGTGATGAAGATTTCTACATTCCTTTTTCCCTCGGTCTTTCGGTAGAGCGATGGACCATGCGTTTAAAAGATGTGCGTAAACGTAGTTATATCGAATCAAATATAATTTAGCAGTCATCTGGTGTATATCTTTGTTTGGATCACTTTTGTACTACGGAAACCTATAACGCATTCATGAGACATCATGGGCAACCGTACATTTTCTTTCTACACCCTATGCCAGGATCTTCACTCTACTTACAGTAAAGTTTTTGGGTACCGTTAATGCAATTGCACATGCATGAGACATTGTTGGTCATGCAATATATAGGGTTAGCATAATCACATTTGAATTTCTAGTTTTTAAAACTATGGTTTCCATTGGTTTTGTTTACGTAGGGGTTTCAAGTTACATGTAGAGGACATCCTAGTCCTGCCACTATTAAGCAAGCGACTGGTCCTGAGGGTACCGTCTTTAGACTGTGTGGTCATAGGGTGTGTTGAGGGAAGGGTGGATGGGGCTGATTAGCAGTGTGCTGGTTTTGCGAACCGGGTTGTGGCTAAGGGCGGTGGTGAAAGGCTGAACAGTAGTGAGTAACAATGAGCTGGGTTTGTTGTTGAGTGGGGACTGTTTGGGGCTAGTTATGGACTATTTGCGGCTGGTTGGGTGTTTCAGTGAGGGTAAGTGATGGGGAAAGGAGTGATCACATGTGGTGGTGGGTGTAGGAGCAGAAGGTGAGTTTCGCTGGTTTGTAATCATACTCCAACAAGAAGGTTTCATTTGGATATTGTATGACTCTCCTTTGTTATGTTACCCAACTTAATTTGTGTCTTGTGTAAAAAGTCTGAATAAGTCTTTATTTCAAAAAGTAATACATGGATTATAGACTATACCTTGTGCAACACGGATTGTGCCGATCTTTTTAGCTATAAGCTTATGGAATCGACCCATCTGGGTATCGTGTATAAAAACTTTGTAAACACATATTTGAGGTTTCAAATATAGAACATGTTCGTAGAAATTGGAAAAGCACATAACTTGGAAAACATAGATATGCGGATTGAAAATTGTGTAGAACACTCAAACATATTAGATCTATTTGGAGATCATTGATCCATAAAATCGTGTTTACAGTCGCAAGAACACACATATGGAGATTTAATAAAGAAGAACGAAGTTTGGTTCATGTTCGTGTCCTACGATGGCACTGATCAAGAAGCGCAAATCTTACTCGAATGGTTAGGATCGTCCACGACAGGAAATTTGGAGCCAGACTTTTTACTTTTTCTTTCTACTATTTAGATATACACTTGAGGAAAAGAGGAAAGTAGGGGGTGGAGGTGGCTGCCAGGAGTCTCCTCCTGTTTAAAACTACAAAAAGTGTGGTAGGGCTCTAACATGTTACCCTAGACTAGAGTGAAGGCCTTTTAAATAGGGAATTCATGGGCCACTTTTATAGATCCATAACCTATTAATCCAAGCCAAGTTAGAGGTTACTTTCACAAACCCCAAGCCCAATAAGTGCAACATAAGCTACGTTGTGCTAGGCCTCCATATTAAGTTATTAGACAATAATAATTAATATCATAAATATGAAAAATAATATGAGTAATCAATACTCTCGCGATGATTGACCGTTTAGGCCGGGTCGGAGGTGGGTTTAGTACCATACCTCTTCAGTGGTTGTATTATTTGTTGAAATAGTAGCGGAGACAAGGTCAGAATATAGGAAAATAGTCATGAGGGGTGGAATTAATAATGGAGGCAAAAGGGTAGGTGGATTTATAGAAAGAGTTTGCCCATGGGAAGATGTAGGCAGCGCTATAGTCGGGTGGGTAACAAAAAACACACATCGGACGGATCAAGATACAATATATCCCAATTTAGAATTTCTATCATCAATCCAACTTAAGTTTTACTTTTGAATAATTTTGCAGAGAGTTCTCCTTTTATATGTGTCATTGACAATGAAAATAATTATTGATTAATCCTTGTATAAAAAAATCAATCACAATTATCTTAACTATTAATTTCTAAACTTAATGAACAACGTTTAAGAGTTGGTTATTAGCTTTGCTGCCATCCGTCCACCTGTGGAGCAGATGGTTGGACACCCGCAATGAAGGCAGACTCTATGTCAATGGCACCGGTTCGAGCCTGAGCGAGCCCGGTTTTTCCCCGACTTTTACTCCAGCGAGCCTGATTGATTTGTGTGGAGGAAGCACGGTTTACGGGAGAACGCGTAACCCACTCGAAGCATCCAACGTGGAACAAGTTCAGACAACATAGTCTGAATGTTAGAGTGGCGGCCTGTCGATCAGACGGGTGTGATGATCTTCTACCACATCAGTTTAAGAAAGTCACCGTTCAAAAAAAAAAAACTTTCTTGCCATCCAATAATAATTATAATTTATTATTGAAATTTTTTTACAACTTTCTTAAAGGAAGTTAAATTCCTGAAGCATATGCATATGCGTATAGAGGTTTTGTACTATGCATATTAAGACCACATGTAGTGGTCAGTGGAGGTTTTGTACTATGCATATTAAGACCAAATGTAGTGGTTAGTGGATTGGGCGTGGAAAGGGTATTTCACGCCCCATAACGCCAGTGACCACCGCTCTCATGGGCATTTTTGGTTGATGGCGTTTTGTACATAATGCTGAAATTGAGCGTGAAAATGGTGAGCCAATAAAAACTCTCCAAATGGAGAGGGACGTTAAAATGGGGATGACTACTACGGGTGGTCTAAGATGCTTTACTATCAATAAATTATAAATGAAACGGGCGATTCACCCGATAATATTGACCGGTTTGAAGCGGTTTTCAAAACATTGACGCTAATCAACATTCTTTTAAATAAATTAATATGAATTAGGCTAGGTTTTTTCGAAAGACCATATCATATCTCAAAATAACAGAAAGGTAAGAAAAAAAATAGGTACAAGTTAAGTTCCTAAAGCGTATGAATAGCTTGCTTAACTCTATTAGGTATTACTTACATACAAATAGTCGAACTTGAATTTCATTAAGACTCCTTTCCTGAATTGTCATTTAATCTTGATTGTATGCCTCCAAGCTTCATCAACCTTAAATTAGTCCATATCTTCGAAAGACCATATCATACATTCATATCCACGTGACATCCTCCTCCTTATTTTCATCTAAAAGTGTTTTTCTCCCTCATGTTTCCCCCACAAATTTAAAACGTTAATAACTTTTATATATGATATTTTAAAAAAAATTACACCAAATTAACAAACGTTTTGTTATCTTTCCAACGAGTACCATAGTGCTATACAAAAAACGAAAAAAAAAAAAACGATTTTTTTGGGATTTTGTTCATAGAGGAAAAAAACACAATGTGTTTAGGTAATTCATTAATCATGTCTAGGCAAGTCACTAATCATGTTCAAACTAGGATTTCTATTTATCAAGAGCAGATTAGGTTAAAACCACTCATTTTAAAAAAAAGTTGCACATTCAAGACCACTGCTTTAATCACACACTGCAGTGGTTGTTTCTAGCTCTGCTCCTCATTAAAACATACATCTTTTTTTAGTATACATTTTCATTCTTATTCACATGATTAAAATTGTTGTTTTCACATATTATAGTAAATTAATTTCTGTGTTACATCATAGCCCATATTTTATCACTTTATATTAAATTTATCTATCCCGAAAAGCTTACAGAATATAATCTAATGATTATATATAAGATTGAACACTCTTTGTAACAAATATTATTCTTAAATAAGATAAGTAGAAATTTCATTCTCATTACAATGATCTACATATGTTTATTGAGTGGGATTTACTCCTTGAAATTGCTTTGCATTAGTAACCATGAAGATAACAATAATAATAATATCCTAGTAAATTATACTTGTTTGTTGTTTTGATACAAATGGTAAAGAATAATTTCACATAGCTGTAGCCAGAAAAAGTTAACCAAATTAGTGATTTTGACTAGGAGTGCAACAAAATAAATAATTTAGGGATTGAGCATCAAGCCTGGCCCAAGGGTGGGCAGGGTGGTCAACGGTTCTGGGGCCAAAGATTGAACACTCTTGGTAACGAATATTATTCTTATATAACATAAGTAGAAATTTCATTCTCCTTACAATAATCTACATATATTTATTGAGTGGGATTTACTCCTTGAAATTGCTTTGAATTAGTAACCATGAAGATAACAATAATAATAATATCCTAGTAAATTATACTGGTTTGTTTTTTTGATACAAATGGTAAAAGAATAATTTTACATGGGTGTAGCCAAAAAAAGTTAACCACATTAGTGATTTTCACTAGGAGTGCAACAGAATAAATAACTTAGGGATTGATCATTGAGCATCAGGCCCGACCCAAAGGGTGGGTAGGGTGGTCAATGGCTCTGAGGCCGGATTGTATATAAGATTGAACACTCTTGGTAACAAATATTATTCTTAAATAACATAAGTAGAAATTTCATTCTCCTTACAATAATCTACATATATTTATTGAGTGGGATTTACTCCTTGAAATTGCTTTGAATTAGTAACCATGAAGATAACAATAATAATATCCTAGTAAATTACACTGGTTTGTTTTTTTTGATACAAATAGTAAAAGAATAATTTTACATGGGTGTAGCCGGAAAAAGTTAACCACATTAGTGATTTTGACTAGGAGTGCAACAGAATAAATAACTTAGGGATTGAGCAATTCAGGCCTGGCCCAAAGGGTGGGCAGGGTGGTCAACGGCTCCGAGGCCGGTCTCCCAAAGGACCTGTAATTCTTTAAAAATATACATATATGTATTAAATTCTATATTTAGGATATATATTTGTTTCTTAAGGTGGACGAGACACTCCACTGAAATATTTCCGACTTCACCGAGTTACACCAATCCAGCATTGCCACATACATCACTTTACTTATTCCCGTCACTATAACACAGTTTTGGAGGCAACACAACCCTGAACCACTATACTGAAATGTTTTTTTTTCTTGTTTTAAATAAAATACGCATTTCAATTATACATGAAAACTTAAAAATTAAAATAAAAACCCAAATTAAAACCCAATCTTATTCCATCTGCTAATTTGCTTTTTAGTAAAACTCATATTTAAATTAAAAAAGAATTAAAACCAAAATTTAATAAAAATAAAATTAAAAAAAAACCCTATCTTCCCATCTTCCTCCACCCACAACCTCTAAACCCTAAATACAAAAGAAAAAAAAAACCCCAAACCCCATCTTCTTACCCTAAAATCCCTCTAAACCATAGCTCCATCTTAAATAAAAAAAAAGCCTAAAATCTCACATTCAAGTGAAAACAACCGTTAACTAGAACCAGCAAAAGCTCAATGGGACCCTTACACGTGACCACAACGGCGATCCGTGTGGGAACTGGGGTACCCGTAGGCTTCACTGGTAGCGCCCCGCCCCCTTATACATATAAGTCGTGTTAGTTGAGTTGGAAAACCCATGCTAATTTAATACAAAGGTCTCAAGTTCAAGGCTTGGCTGTAGCACCAATTTCTATTTTTTTTAATTCATTCCTCTTTACCAAAATTTTGAGCCCAAGCTTATGTTACCCAAGGCTCAAATTTTTTTTAGTGTTCTCAAAGACGGCTCTGTTGGCATGAAAGAAAAAACACGGGGACGAAAGCCAAAATTTGGCCCAAACAATAGTAACTTGTTTTTTGAATGTGTAACAAAGCCCGCGCACCCAAGTACTATCATAAGCAAAAGGCCATTCACGCCTGCAATCGCAGATTGCACTGGTGACATGGCCCGTCACCAATTTTCCGAGAAACCCATCGCCTGAAGACACATTGTAATAAAACCCTGGCTCGCACATGATGGTTATATAAGGATTCATAGTGTCTTGTCTTAGGCCTTGGGGTGTACGCTAACACATAAGACATTAAGGGTGGCATGACATGTTCACCGGCGTTGCACACAACTCACTCCTTGTATTAAGGGCATTAAAGGGGTTATTTTTTAACATGTTAACGGGGTGTTAGGAGACTAATTTGTTTTGTTTTTTTTTTTTTTTGTTTTTAAAACAAAAACCACTAAAACAAGGTTAGGTGGAGTTAAATGGATTGTACCATTTTCTTGGGGGTGATGTGGAGTAGAATGAGGAAAAGTGGGTGATTTGCAGGGGCGGATCTAGTTCATGGGGAGGGGGTGCGGACGTTGCGGCTCAACTTCGCGCGCGTAGTGGAAAATTTGTTTTTTTTTACGAAAATTGAAAAACGTTGCTACTAAAATGAAAAAAAATGAAAAACGTTACTACTGAAAAATGTTTCTAGATCCGCCACTGGATTTGTCACTTAGGTGGAGTTGAAGAGGGTTAAATATACCCAACTCCTTAAAACCAGATTATAATTAGTTTAAGAGACTAAGTTTCACAACCTAGTTATGTTACTTTTCAATACATGTCATAAAACTTAACCAAATTACCAATGTACCGACTCTTTCAGTTTATTAATCTCTTTAACCAGCATACCAATCAGTTGTAAATATTTGTTTCATTCACTGTTAGTTCTATTTCTCGATGGGGGCAGGGAAGGGATATAACTCAACGGTAATTATTAAGCTTATGTTGGTTTCTAGCAGTTTCAATCACGATTTAAGAACACTTGATTAATATCTTGTTTTCATCAGGTTGTTACAAAGTGGAGGTCAAGATTTATTGTTACTAAGACGCACCAACTAACTTACAACAAAAAGAAGAGATACAGTTAAATAACATCCAAATAATTAAAGGGGTAGGCTAAACGCACCCCCTCTTTTTACTTTCTACACTCCCTTTCCTAAAAAATCATATTAAAACTTGTCATATTTTCCCCTTTACAAATCAATATTTTTAAAATGTTTTTTTAATTCTTTTTAAAGTTAATAGACATCTTTCGTATGAATATATTAATTATGTTTTAAAAAAACACGTTTATGTAGTAAAAAAAACAATGAAAAAATGCCACTTCACAAATTAAGGTGATGAAAAGCAAAACGTTTGTTGTGGGCTATAAAGAAGGGATATTGGATTTTATTAATCCGAACTTTGACAAATTGGCCAATATTAATCCCAACTTTAAAAATTGTCTTTGCCGGTCCCAACTTGTAAACTATTTTCCTTCACTGGTCCTTTACTAATGGTGATCTTCATCAGTTGACCAGCAACAAAATGAAGGTCATTCTGTTGAAAAACAGACGATCAAGACTACCATTTATAAAGGACCAGTGAAGGAAAATATTTTTCAAGTTGGGACCGGCACAGACAATTTTTAAAGTTGGGATTAATATTGGCCAATTTGTCAAAGTTCGGATTAATAAAATCCCAGCCATTAGGGCTAGTTATTAAAGATCTTCTTTGAATGAAATGCAACTTCGATGATACTTCTTCTTCACACCCTATTGCACAAAGAAAAGAAACATATTGTTGCAACATTAGAGATTAATTTAGAACAACCATTCTGGTTTCTAGGCGTTTTAAAAAAAACTCATAAAAGTGTTTATTGGAGGCTTTTTAACTTGTTTTGGCTTCTAGTGAGCTCGATAGTTAAGCCGGGGGTCTCACTGGAAGCAGTCTCTCTATTCCCACGGGTTAGAGGTAAGGCTGTCTACATCTTACCCTCCTCAGACCCTACCTTAGCTTTTGCTATTGGTGGGATTAACTGAGTATGATGATGATGATGAGCTCGATAGTTAAAAAGAGCAGGCTCAACCTTTTGAGTTTGCCATGTCAGCAGTATTGGAGGAGTTCGTTTTTGACGTATGTATGTCAAATATTTTTAGAGTACAATACCCTTGGTATCAAAACAAACTCCTTAAAAACCAAAACATTTATGATTTTTCTAAGACACCTAGAAATCGATTATAGAACCGCAAATCATAGTTTATAGTGTTGCATAGTTTTGTTACTTCCAAAAATTTCTTTATTTTGGGTACTCTTCTAAATTGAGCTACTTAAAGAAAAAGGAATCAAAGAACTATAGTAATTCATCACGTACTCTTGGTAGGAGATTTGGATTCCACCAGCTCTCGGATCAGCAATGGTAGAAAAGGCATCGTGTGACAAGTCAAGGTCGCCCTTGCAACCAGGAGGCGGGCAGAAATCGGTGATCATGACAGTCACTGTTGGGGTGTCCGTACAAGGATGTGGAACGCCTTGGTTGGTTGCGCCTGTACAAGTCACCTGGAAGTTTTTCCCACAAGCAGCTCCACCTTGCCATAAATCTTGATTCGCAGCTGCTATCATAACTCCTTGATCTTGAAAGCCATAACATGATGATGCTGCAATTACAATATAAACATGTTATCATTACTTAATATATAAGAGAGAATGATATGTTCTATAATATTATATGTGTGTGTGCGCGCACGCGCATGTGCTAGTGTATATGGATTACGTAAGTATGGAGGGTCATTGATGGTGCCAATCCCACTCTCCGACGTCACAAAACTAAGAAGGCTCATAACTACGAGAATGCTAGAGTAAATTCTTATGGATGCCATTGAAGTTAAAATGTTGTACGAAAATAAGTAATGCTGAGAGGGAGCTTTAGAGATGAACTAAGCTTGTGATATTTTGAGTGAAAGAGATAGTTATTTATACTTGAAAAATCAGTGCATCGATCATACGGCAACATTGTGGTTCACAAAGATATTCTTTAAAGAGCCAAGAGGAGCATTTTTTTAATAATTTGTTTTGTGTCTTTAGCCAAGAGGCCTAGAAAAGGAAACAAACAAACTGCTGGCCTATCAGAAAAAAAAGGATGTAAACAATAAAATCAGTTGATACAATTTGGACTTCTTCATTCCACTTGTTTTTCAGGTTGGACTTTTGTTACTTTCATCTTCCTGGAAACTGCTAAAACTTTATTCCTGTTTGTATTTCCCGAAATGTCAGGCTGGACGGGGCGGTCTGTGATACACAACCCTGCCTGCTATGTGATGGACAAAAACCATCACGGTCGTGATGTACATCACAACCGCGAGAAAAGTATTAGGATATAAGCTAGAATATTAAACTTAGGGTATATTCATTAATTTATATTATATCATATGTATTGTTATATGTTCAGTAATGGTTATAGCGGTTACACATATTTGGCTGATAGTATATAAACCTCTCTTGTATGTACATTTACAGTTACCAAGATTAATCACAATTCTTCCGATTAATCCTTTTCATTTTCTCTGCAAGTTCTTTATTTTTACAATTAATTAATGTCTAGATATTGTATGATTGTGTTGTTATCAATGAACACTTGATCCACGCTTCCAACAAAAAGGTGTGTAGGGTGGGTACGTGGTGTGTTTGGGGTGAGGTGTAATGCTGTGATTGATTAGTTTTTTTTGAATTGGTGGGGAGAGTGATTTAGTGATATTAATGATGGTGTGATACATCACCCCATTTGTTTAGTGATGGATGTGATAAAATGTGAACAATTGAAGTGACACAAAGTGATTGGGTGTGATAAAATGAGTTATGATAGCCAGAACCCAAGTAGGGGTAATATGTTTCATGTAGTTTAAATTTTACCCAGTAGGGGTAATATTACACTGTCACACATTTAAAACAAGATTCATGATGTCACTGTTAAGAAAATGAGTATCACCAAAGACTACGGTCGACGGCCGCATGTTGGGAATAATCTTGATCGGTTTGTTCACGGGTCAGTGAGTGGGTTGCGGGTTTGAACGGGTCAAACGTCATATCGTTGCATACTTTTTATGTAGTCAAATGATTCATTGTTTTATGTATGCATTTTCTGTGCGTATATTCAAGTAGGAGGGATTTCTGTAGGTCAAAAAGAAAAGGTAGACAGTAGGGGTGTAAACGAGCCGAGCCGAGCCCGAGCCTGACTGGGCTCGAGCTCGGCTCGTTATGGTTTTATGAAGCTCGAGCTCGGCTCGGTTCGAGCCTACAATCTTGAGCTCGAGCTCGGCTCGCTAGCAAAATCAAAAGCTCGAGCTCGGCTCGAGGTGATTTGAGAACAATCTCAAACGAGCTCAAAGCTCGGCTCGAGATTGCAAAAGCTCGGCTCGCGAGTGTTATTAAATGGGTCTATGAAATAAGGACTTGGGCTTTGGAGATGTGGGCTATAAATTATAAGAGATATATAAGTAATTTATAAATATGTTTGGGCTCGTTTAGGCTCGCGAGCCCAATCGAGTTTTGTATCTAGGGCTAGAGCTCGGGCTCGATAACTAAACGAGCCATATTTCAGGCTCGGGCTCGTTAAGGCTCGGCTCGTTCGGGCTTTTTACCGAGCCGATCCCGGGTAACTCTCGAGCCGCTACGTGTCATTTACACCCATAACAATATGTATCATGTATGCATTTTCTGTGTGTATTTAATACTTTAGAGTTCTTAATTATTCCATTTCTTGCTTTCTTTCAGGAAATTACTTAAACATACGTAGTATGTGTAGGGTGGGGCCTGAACCAACAAGTCGTTCGTGATTTCTAAGGAATAAGCAATGGACTCCACTAAAAGCTAAAAAAGTAATAACACAACGTTATGAACCCATGACATAATGGCTTAGTGATATTGTGCTTGGCCTAAAAAATGTTGTAAAAAAAGTTATGTAATATTTAGGTGCGGAAATGTTGTAAAAAAGCCACCCAAGAAGTACACCACAACCTGTGGACCTTCCACAAGCTCGATTGTCTTCGTGTATTAATTCTAATAAATTTTAATTTGTAAATAGAAAAACATATGTGATTACAAGGCCACATGCATGGTCATCAATATATATCACACCATCATTAAACATTCAAACTATCCTTATTATGAGTGTTAACAAAATCTGAATCCGAATTCCAATCCGAAAATTCGTATCTGTATTATCCGATTTTTGGATATCCGAAAATCAGATAATATATAAAATATGGTTATGATAAAAGTTGTAGAGACTATGGATTCTTAGATTTTGACCAAAATTTATGAGTTCTTTTTTCAATGTGTATATTTGTCTATATAATAATGTGTATGAGTATATATATATATTTAAAAAAATATATATGTACAGTTTTTATTCTGAATTTCAAATCGAATCGAATTTAAAATCATAAATTCGTATTCGATTTACTGGACTCGAATTCGAAATGAATCGAATTCGAATTCTTAATAATCGAATCGAATTCTTGGTAATCGAATCGAACTAAGTCGAATTTTGAATTTTTCGAATCCGAATCTAATTCTGAACACCCCTAATCATACCCACGTGACATCCTCCTCCTTATTTTCATCTAAAAGTGTTTTTCTCCCTCATGTTTCCCCCACAAATTTAAAACGTTAATAACTTTTATATATGATATTTAAAAAAAAATTATACCAAATTAACGAACGTTTTGTTATCTTTCCAACGAGTACCATAGTGCTATACAAAAAATGAAAAAAAAAACGATTTTTTGTGGGTTTTTGTTCATAGAGGAAAAAAACACAATGTGTTTAGGTAATTCATTAATCATGTCTAGGCAAGTCACTAATCATGTTCAAACTAGGATTTCTATTTATCAAGAGTAGATTAGGTTAAAACCACTCATTTTAAAAGCAAAGTTGCACATTCAAGACCACTGCTTTAATCACACCCTGCAATGGTTGTTTCTAGCTCTACTCCTCATTAAAACATATATCTTTTTTTAGTATACATTTTCATTCTGATTCACATGATTAAAATTGTTGTTTTCATATATTATAGTAAATTAATTTCTGTGTTACATCATAACCCATATTTTATCACTTTATATTAAATTTATCTATCCTGAAAAGCTTACAAAATATAATTTAATGATTATATATAAGATTGAACACTCTTTGTAACAAATATTATTCTTAAATAACATAAGTAGAAATTTCATTCTCCTTACAATAATCTACATATATTTATTGAGTGGGATTTACTCCTTGAAATTGCTTTGTATTAGTAACCATGAAGATAACAATAATAATATCCTAGTAAATTACACTTACATGGGTGTAGCCGGAAAAAGTTATCCACATTAGTGATTTTGACTAGGAGTGCAACAGAATAAATAATTTAGGGATTGAGCAATTCAGGCCCGGCCCAAAGGGTGGGCAGGGTGGTCAATGGCTTCGAGGCCGGTCTCCCAAAGGACCTGTAATTCTTTAAAAATATACATATATGTATTAAATTATATATTTAGGATATATATTTGTTTCTTAGGGTGGACGAGACACTCCACTGAAATATTTCGACTTCACTGATTTACACCAATCTAGCATTGCCACATACATCACTTTACTTATTCACGTCACTATAATACAGTTTTGGAGGCAACACAACCCTGAACCACTATACTTAAATGTTTTTTTTCTTGTTTTAAATAAAATAAGCATTTTAATTATGCATGAAAACTTAAAAATTAAAATAAAAACCCAAATTAAAACCCAATCTTATTCCATCTTCTAATTTGCTTTTTAGTAAAACTCATATTTAAATTAAAAAAGAATTAAAACCCAAATTTAATAAAAATAAAATTAAAAAAACCCTATCTTCCTATCTTCTTCCACCCACAACCTCTAAACCCTAAATACAAAAAAAAAAAAAAAAAAAAAACCCCAAACCCCATCTTCTTACCCCAAAATCCCTCTAAACCATAGCTCCATCTTAAATAAAAAAAGCCTAAAATCTCACATTCAAGTGAAAACAACCGTTAACTAGAACCAGCAAAAGCTCAATGGGACCCTTACACGTGACCACAACGGCGATGTTACCGTGTGGGAACTGGGGTACCCGTAGGCTTCACTGGTAGCGCCCCACCCCCTTATACATATAAGCCGTGTTAGTTGAGTTGGAAAAACCATGCTAATTTAATACAAAGGTCTCAAGTTCAAGGCTTGGCTGTAGCACCAATTTCTATTTTTTTTAATTCATTCCTCTTTACCAAAATTTTGAGCCCAAGCTTATGTTACCCAAAGCTCAATTTTTTTTAGTGTTCTCAAAGACGGCTCTGTTGGCATGCAAAAACAAACACGGGGACGAAAGCCAAAACGTGGCCCAAACAATAGTAACTTGTTTTTTGAATGTGTAACAAAGCCCGCGCACCCAAGTACTATCATAAGCAAAATGCCATTCACGCCGCAATCGCAGATTGCACTGGTGACATGGCCCGTCACCAATTTTCCGAGATACCCATCGCCTGAAGACACATTGTAATAAAACCCTGGCTCACACATGATGGTTATATAAGGATTCATAGTGTCTTGTCTTAGGCCTTGGAGTGTACGCAAACACATAAGACATTAAGGGTGGCATGACATGTTCACCGGCGTTGCACACAACTCACTCCTTGTGTTAAGGGCATTAAAGGGGTTATTTTTTAACATGTTAAGAGACTAATTTGTTTTGTTTTGTTTTGTTTTGTTTTTTTTCTGTTTTTAAAACAAAAACCACTAAAACAAGGTTAGGTGGAGTTAAATGGATTGTACCACTTTCTTAGGGTGATGTGGAGTAGAATGAGGAAAAATGGGTGGTGTGTCACTTAGGTGGAGTTGAAGAGGGTTAAATATACCCAACTCCTTAAAACCAGATTATAATTAGTTTAAGAGACTAAGTTTCACAACCTAGTTATGTTACTTTTCAATACATGTCATAAAACTTAACCAAATTACCAATGTACCGACTCTTTCAGTTTATTAATCTCTTTAACTAACATACCAATCAGTTGTAAATATTTGTTTCATTCACTGTTAGTTCTATTTCTCGATGGGGGCAGTGAAGGGATATAACTCAACGATAATTATTAAGCTTATGTTGGTTTCTAGCAGTTTCAATCACGATTTAAGAACACTTGATTAATATCTTGTTTTCATCAGGTTGTTACAAAGTGGAGGTTAAGATTTATTGTTACTAAGACGCACCAACTAACTTACAATAAAAAGAAGAGATACAGTTAAATAACATCCAAGTAATTAAAATAAAATTAAAAGATGATATAATTGGAAATTAATGCTTCTAGATCCAAGCCATTAGGGCTAGTTATTAAAGATCTTCTTTGAATGAAATGCAACTTCGATGGTACTTCTTCACACCCTATTGCACAAAGAAAAGAAACATATTGTTGTAACATTAGAGATTAATTTAGAACAACCATTTTGGTTTCTAGGCGTTTTAAAAAAACTCATAAAAGTGTTTGTAGGAGGTTTTCGAACTTTTTTTGGCTTCTAGCTAGTGATCAGCCCGCTAGTTAAAAGGAGCAGACTCAACTTTTTTGAGTCTGCCATGTCAGCGGTATTAGAGCAGTTTGTTTTTCACGTGAATATCCGGTGCCAAATTTTTTTAGAGTCCAATACCCTTGTTAACAAACTCCTTAAAAACCAAAACATCTATAATTTTTCTAAAACACCTAGATATAAATAAGACAAAATTACACTTTGTGTCCTTAATGTATGGCAGAAATTATGAAACGTGCCCTTTATTATTTTTTTTTGCATTTTATGTCCAAAATTTGCTTTTTTATTGCATTTTATGTCCTTTCTGACTAACTGGGTTAGATTTCTTAGTTAACTTCATTAAACCCAGGGGTAAAAACAGTCCATTCACGTTCCTTCATCTCCTTTCCCCTTTATAACACCACCTGCACTAAACGACCAGTCATCATCTGCCAACCAATTACCGACGATCTCACTGTACAAACGCCAGTCATCATCTCCGGTTGACTCTCGGTTCTGGTCATAACCGGCAACCATCTATACACCTCCTACTTCCTGTTCTAATGAATCAATTATCAACACCAAACACCTTCTGCCATTCACCGATGATTGCAAACCGATTACCAATCCCCTGTAAACTACTACTCCCAAACACCAGACCATCCTCTGTTCCGGTGAATAACCATGAACCCCGACCAACGACCGCCTTCGGTTGTCTTCTCAGGCGGCCCTCCAGCAACTCACAACCATCCCTGAACATCACTCATCTTCTGTTTAGAATCCACACACCCGACTAGTAACCGACCTCTAACTCGTACTTTTCTGTTTAAGAACTTGAACTCGTTTATTATTAAACCCAAACCCAGTTAACTCGACTTGATGCGGATCATCTTTATAATCGGGTTTAAACCCAGTTACACATACGAACTCACCAAAGGTTAGATATATATATCCTTTTTATTTAGTTGTTACTATTATTATTATTATTATTATTATTATTATTATTATTATTATTATTATTATTATTATTATTATTATTATTGGTGCGATCGTTGTATGACGGTGATTGTGGTTTACCACATGGAGCTGTTGAGCCACTCAGGAACTCGTTTGTTCACCATGATGTTTGATTGAATGATTGATTAAGTGGTGTTTTGCTAGGGTTTCGGTATACACAGTGTGTGTGGTTGTTTTCAGTGGAAATTGGAGTGGGTTTTTTGAGTTTTTGTATCTCTAACTGTTGAAGATGGAAATTGGAGTGGGTTTTTTTGAGTTTTTGTGTCTCTAAATGATTAAATGAAGAAAAATGATGGATTAGGGTTTGAAACATGTGCAGGTGGTGTTATAAAGGGGAAAGGAGATGAAGGAACGTGGATGGACTGTTTTACCCCTGGGTTTAATGAAGTTAACTGAGAAATCTAACCCAGTTAGTCAGAAAGGACATAAAATGCAATAAAAAAGCAAATTTTGGACATAAAATGCAAAAAATAATAATAAAGGGCTTGTTTCATAATTTCTGCGATACATTAAGGACACAAAGTGTAATTTTGTCTATAAATAAAATCGTTTATACCGCACGTCATATATAGTTTATAGTGTTGCATAGTTTTGTAACGTTACGAATTTCTTTATTTTGGGCACTCTTCTAAATTGGGGCTCACTATACCCAAACTCAATGGTAAAATATGTCATGTTAGATGTTTAGTGATTGGAATTATGATCGCTACTGAAAAGAAAAAAGGAATTAAAGAACTATAGTAATCCATCACGTACTCTTGGTAGGAGATTTTTATTCCTCCAGCTCTCGGATCAGCAATGGTAGAAAAGGCTTCGTGTGATAAGTCAAGGTCGCCCTTGCAACCAGGAGGCGGGCAGAAATCGGTGATCATGACAGTCACTGTGGGGGTGTCCGTACAAGGATGTGGAACGCCTTGGTTGGTTGCGCCTGTACAAGTCACCTGGAAGTTTTTCCCACAAGCAGCTCCACCTTGCCATAAATCCTGATTCGCAGCTGCTATCATAACTCCTTGATCTTGAAAGCCATAACATGATGATGCTGCAATTACAATATAAACATGTTATCATTACTTATATATGTATGTATATGTGTGTGCACGCATGCGCTAGTGTATATGGATTACGTAAGTAAGGAGGGTCATTGATGGTGCCAATCCCACTTTCAGACAACACAAAACTAAGAAGGCTCATAACTACGAGAATGCTAGAGTAAATTCTTATGGATGCCATTGAAGTTAAAATGTTGTACGAAAATAAGTAATGCTGAGAGATTGCTTTAGAGATGAACTAAGCTTGTGATATTTTGAGTGAAAGAGATAGTTATTTATACTTGAAAAATCAGTGCATCGATCATACGGCAATTGGGTACATTGTGGTTCACAAAGATATTCTTTAAAGAGCCAAGAGAAGGAGCATTTTTTAATAATTTGTTTTGTGTCTTTTGCCAAGAGGCCTAGAAAAGGAAACAAACAAACTGCTGGCCTATAAAAAAAAGGATGTAAACTATAAAATCAGTTGATACAATTTGGACTCCTTCATTCCACTTGTTTTTCAGGTTGGACTATAGTTACTTTCATCTTCCTGGAAACTGCAAAAACTTTATTCCTGCTTGTGTTTCTCGAAATGTCAGGCTGGACGGGGCGATCTGTGATACACAACCCTGCCTGCTATGTGATGGACAAAAACCATCATGGTCGTGATGTACATCGCGACCGCGAGAAAAGTATTAGGATATAAGCTAGAATATTAAACTTAGGGTATATTCATTAAGGGTAGGGATCCTAAGAGAACCAACCCCTATTTGAGAACTGAGAGAACCATTCTGGGCCACACATTTCATATAAAGGCAAAACAAAAAAATTTTTTTTTTTTTTTTTTTGCTTTAATCGCACATTTTTATGCAAGGAAATTTTTTTTTTTTATTTTTTTTGAATTTTTTTTCATTTATACATATGTGTATATGTCAATTATACATATGTGTATATAGAAATTATACATATGTGTATATATCATTTTTCAGCTATACATATGTGTATATTTCAGTTATACATATGTGTATATTGCATTATACATATGTGTATAATGCAATTATACACATGTGTATACTGAAAAAAAAATACAAAAAAAAATAAAAAATTCTTACATATAAAGCAGCGATTTTTGCAAAAAAAAAATTTTTTTTTTTTTTTTTTTTTTTTGCCTTAGAGAAATGTGTGGCCCAGAATGGTTCTCTCAGTTCTCAATTTGGGGAAAGGTTCTCATTTGAACCAAATCCTATTCATTAATTTATATTATATCATATGTATTGTTATATGTTCGGTAATGGTTATAGCGGTTACACATATTTGGCCAATAGTATATAAACCTCTCTTGTATGCAATTCTTCGATTAATCCATTTCATTTTCTCTGCAAGTTCTTTACTTTTACAATTAATATCTAGTTGGTTGTATGATTGTGTTGTTATCAATGAATATTTGATCCACGCTTCCAACAAAACTGGTATCATTTTTGTTTTTCAGACATAAAACAGAGGCATAAGAAATCATCGTACGATCATCGAAACAAAGAACACAGGCCAATTGAAAAGGATCATATCATTACATTCGGGATTAGTAACCGTTGTCCTATAACAGTACCAGAAAAGAAGAGGAAACAGGCCAAGAACACGATTCCGAAATCAAACAAGGATTTTAATTGACAAAACGGTTACAAATAATCATCCCTTGCCTTTTATATTTAAGAACAAATCCAATACATAAATAAAAGGATAGTCGAGATACGATCTTTATAAACGATTTTTGATTCTGTTCTTCACTGTGGAAGAACATCAAGTTTACCGCCAAACTCCCATGGATGGTACAAGAGAACAACTCCCATGGATGACACAGAATTAGCATCATATGGCTAGAAATTGACGAGAAGCAAGCGAAAATAGCAGATATCTTCATCAAAGCTTCAAGAGGCAAGCTAAAAGTCCCCCCAATCTAGCTTAAGGAGGGTATTAGGATATAAGCTAGAATATTAAACTTAGGGTATGTTCATTAATTTATATTATATCATATGTATTGTTATATGTTCTGTAACTAGATTATACATATGTATTAAATTCTATATTTAGGATATATATTTGTTTCTTAGGGTGGACGAGACACTCCACTGAAATATTTTCGACTTCACTGATTTACACCAATCCAGCATTGCCACATACATCACTTTACTTATTCACGTCACTAAAACACAGTTTTGGAGGCAACACAACCCTACTGAAATTAATAGATATATACTAATTATTGTATAATTAGATAGATTTGATTTGAATTATTTAGAGATAATGATCATGTATATCATCTCCAAGAATAGGAGATATGTTTGTATCTTGTATTTAAACCCCTTTGGGATCAATGGAAATCAAGCATTGAACCATAATCTTATAGAAATGTTTTTTTTTCTTGTTTTAAATAAATTAAGCATTTTAATTATATATGAAAACTTAAAAATTAAAATAAAAACACAAATTAAAACCCAATCTTATTTCATCTTCTAATTTTCCTTTTAGTACAACTCGTATTTAAATTAATAAAGAAATAAAACCCAAATTTAATAACAATAAAATTAAAAAAACCCTATCTTCCCATCTTCTTCCACCCACAACCTCTAAACCCTAAATACAAAAAAAAAAAAAAAAAAAAAAAACCCCAAACCCCATCTTCTTACCCCCAAATCCCTCTAAACCATAGCTCCATCTTAAATTAAAAAACCTATAAAATCTCACATTCTAGTGAAAACAACCGTTAACTAGAACCAACAAAAGCTCCACGGGACCTTACACGTGACCACAGCGGCGATGTTACCGTGTGGGAATTGGGGTACCCGTGGGCTTCACTGGTAGCGCCCCACCCCTTATACATATAAGTCGTGTTAGTTGAGTTGGGAAAACCATGCTAATTTAATACAAAGGTCTCAAGTTCAAGGTTGGTTGTAGCACCAATTTCTATTTTTTTTAATTCATTCCTCTTTACCAAAATTTTGAGCCCAAGTTTATGTTACCCGTGCGCATTTTTTTTAGTGTTCTCAAAGACGGCTCTGTTGGCATGCAAGAAAAAACACGAGGACGAAAACCAAAATTTGGCCCAAACAATAGTAACTTGTTTTTTGAATGTGCAACAAAGCCCGCGCACCCAAGTACTATCATAAGCAAAAGGCCATTCACACCCGCAATCCAATCGCAGACTGCACTGGTGACATGGCCCGTCACCAATTTTCGGAGAAACCCATCGCCTGAAGACACATTGTAATAAAACCCTGGCTCACACATGATGGTTATATAAGGATTGATAGTGTGTTGTCTTAGGCCTTGGGGTGTATGCTAACACATAAGACATTAATTAAGGGTGACATGACATGTTCACCGGCGTTGCATACAACTCACTCCTTGTGTTAAGGGCATTAAAGGGGTTATTTTTTTAACATGTTAACGGGGTGTTAAAAGACTAATTTGTTTGTTTTTTTTTTTTTTCTGTTTTTAAAACAAAAACCACTAAAACAAGGTTAGGTGGAGTTAAATGAACTGTGCCATTTTCTTGGGTGATGTGGAGTAGAATGAGGAAAAGTGGATGATGTGTCACTTAGGTGGAGTTGAAGAGGGTTAAATACACCCAACTCCATAAAATCCAGATTATAATTAGTTTAATTAAGAGACTAAGTTTCACAACCTAAGTTATGTTACTTTTCAATACATGTCATAAAAACTTAACCAGTTACCAATGTACGTACCGACTCTTTCAGTTTGTTAATCTCTTTAACCAGCATGCCAATCGGTTGTAAATTTTTGTTTCATTCACTATTAGTTCTATTTCTCGATGGGAGCAGGGAAGGGATATAACTCAATGGTAATTATTGAGCTTATGTTGGTTTCTAGCAGTTTCAATTACGATTTAAGAACACTAAATTAATATCTTGTTTTCATCAGGTTGTTACAAGAGATACACTTAAATAACATCAAGTAAAATAAAATTATAAGATGATATGATTGGAAATTAATGCTTCTAGATCCCAGCAAGTAGGGCTAGTTATTAAGGATCTTCTTTGAATGAAATGCAACTTCGATGATACTTCTTCACACCCTATTGCACAAAGAAAAGGAACATTAGAACATATTGTTGTAACATTAAAAAATAATATAGAACGAGCATTTTGGTTTACTTGTAACATAAATTACAAGGAAACCAAAACATATTGTTGTAACATTAAAACAAATGGAGCAGACTCAACTTTTTTTGAGTTGCCATGTTAACAGTATTGGAGGAGTTCGTTTTCAGTGAATATCCATTTATCAAATAGTTTTAAAGTCCAATACCCTTAGTAACAAACTCCTTAAAAACCGAAACATATATTTATGATTTTTCTAAGACACGTAGAAATAAATAAAATCGACTATTGAACCGCACGTCATAGTTTATAGTGTTGCATAGTTTTGTTATTATAAAATTTTCTTTATTTTGAGTACTCTTCTAAATTGGGGCTCACTAAACCCAAACTCAGTGGTTAAATATGTCATGTAAATGTTACATGTTTAGTGATTGGAATTATATTGAGCTACTGAAAAGAAAAAGCAGTTAAAAGAACAAGTAATCCATCACATACTCTTGGTAGGAGATTTTTATTCCTCCAGCTCTCGGATCAGCAATGGTAGAAAAGGCTTCGTGTGACAAGTCAAGGTCGCCCTTGCAACCAGGAGGCGGGCAGAAATCGGTGATCATGACAGTCACTGTGGGGGTGTCCGTACAAGGGTGTGGAACGCCTTGGTTGGTTGCGCCTGTACAAGTCACCTGGAAGTTTTTCCCACAAGCAGCTCCACCTTGCCATAAATCTTGATTCGCAGCTGCTATCATAACTCCTTGATCTTGAAAGCCATAACATGATGATGCTGCAATTACAATATAAACATGTTATCATTACTTATATATGTATGTATATGTGTGTGCACGCATGCGCTAGTGTATATGGATTACGTAAGTAAGGAGGGTCATTGATGGTGCCAATCCCACTCTCTGACGACACAAAACTAAGAAGGCTCATAACTATGAGAATGCAAGAGTAAATTCTTATGGATGCCATTGAAGTTAAAATGTTGTACGAAAATAAGTAATGCTGAGAGAGTGCTTTAGAGATGAACTAAGCTTGTGATGTTTAGAGTGAAAGAGATAGTTATTTATACTTGAAAAATCAGTGCATCGATCATACGGCAATTGGGTACATTGTGGTTCACAAAGATATTCTTTAAAGAGCCAAGAGAAGGAGCATTTTTTAATAATTTGTTTTGTGTCTTTAGCCAAGAGGCCTAGAAAAGGAAACAAACAAACTGCTGGCCTATCAGAAAAAAGGATGTAAACTACAAAATCATTTGATACAATTTGGACTCCTTCATTCCACTTGTTTTTCAGGTTGGACTTTTGTTACTTTCATCTTCCTGGAAACTGCTAAAACTTTATTCTGTTTGTATTTCCCGAAACGTCAGGCTGGACGGGCGATCTGTGATACACAACCCTGCCTGCTATGTTAGGGATAAAAACCATCGTGGTTGTGATGTACATCGCAACCGCGAGAAAAGTATTAGGATATATATAGTGAGTCTCTGCAGATGCTGCTGGTTGACAGAAGAGGAGTGAAGAAGATATTGCCAAAAATAAATAAAGGACTAATTTTAAGTTGTTTAGAGTTTGTTTAAATTATAAAAAAAGAAAAAAAAAACTTTAATAAAAGGCTAAAAGCCCACTAGCGACACTGTCACCATAGTAGTCCGTAGGTTGCCATTGGGGTTGGTGGCCCGATGGTAGAAGCAAAGCTTCTAGGTGCACATAAGTTTTGGAGGTTATGAGTTCAAGTCTCATAAGGAGTAGAAATTTGCTTAAAAAAAATAGTCTGAGGCCCTGTAGCTGCATTGCATGGAACAGTTGCCTTCACAATCACACTTGGCACAATAAACTAGGTTGAGATTTTTTTAAGTAAAGTGACATATTCAATTTTTATTTATTGGTTATTAATTCTTACTTAGTTTAAAAGCTTCAATCTAAACCTAAGCCATACAATATACCAATTTAAATATTATTTTTTATTATTATAACCAATCAGTGGCTTCAAAAGAAGCATCAGTCACAATCAGTGACTTCAATGATTTCCAAGGGAATGTTTCAAATGTGTAAAAGTTGACAGGATCGATGTGTAAGAAAAATATGGGTGAAGTCGCTGAATGGGTTAGCAGCTTCACCATTTTCACTCTTTTGATGGGATTACAAGTAAAATGTTATGTGACATTTATGTGTAAAAAATGTTGTTTAGAAAAATCACACACCAATGTCAAGAAGTCCATGGCCCGAGGACGAAGCGCTAGTTAGCTTGATTGTCTCTCGTGCATAAACTATAACAAATTTTGTAAATAAAACACATATGATTGTAATAAGAAGGTTTTTATTTCAAGTTTTTAGTTATCTAATTTGTTTTATATAGGATGTAGAAAACAAATTTTTATTTACATTTTAATAAGAAAACACATCACCCACGGAAACTTTCATCATAATTAAATTTGTTTGTAAATATCCATCGAAAAACACTTGGTGAAATATCGGTTGACCGTCGGTGATATTCACATGTAAGCTACTAGCAAATCCCATTGGTAAAAAGCTACCTCTGTTTTGATCTTATCTACCATTCGAAAACCTATTATGGTAAAACCCCTGACTCAACGTAGAAAATTTTTGCTAACTTCAACCCATGACCTCCATAATGGAAGGTCATCGGCTTTCTTGGTTATACTACCAACTTCTAGTAGTAAGTTGTGTATAAATCACGAAAGTATCATTAATAAAATTTTGTTGAGGTCACATTTCAGGTTTGTAAATGTTAGGCTAGCCAAGAGATGATTCAATCACAATTCATGAACATTTAACTTTAAAAGTGCTTTTGGTCACAAGTGTTTATTGACTTATGATATTTTAAGGAGTTTCTAAAAAAGTGTTTGGATTAGCTTTTAGTGTAAAATAAATCACTAAGTTGTTTTTTTTTTTAAAGTGTTTGGTTTAGCTTATTAGTGTGAAATAACCAAAAGTCAAAAGTTAGTATTTCCGACTTCTTGAAAACGACTTTCCCACCCTTATTGAAAAGCCAAAACCTAAAGTGCTTTTGGTTTACACAAACAGCTTATTGACTTATTGGCGTTTGGAAGAAGCCAATAAGTCAATAAGTTGTTTTGAAACTCAATCCCAAACACCCTTTAAGTGTTCAAGTGTGGGCGGATCGTGATCCGAAACTCCTCATGGCAAACATATGTCTAATAGTAAGGTTATTATCCTTTCACATGGCACGATTAATATCATGTTTTCATCAGCTTGTCATACAATTTAAGAGGAGGTCAAGATTTACTTTTATGAAGATGCACCTTGGATTGGATTCATCATATAACAACTAACGTACAACAAGGAAAAAGAGAGATACGCTAAACATCAAAGCAAAATGAGAATTAAAAGTTGATATGAATGGAAATGCCTCTTGATCCTGGCCCAGTAGAGTTATTAACGATCTTCTTTGAATCGAATGCAACCTCGGACCTCGGTTATACTTCTTCTTCACACCCTAGTGCACAAAAAAAAAGTTGAACATATGGATGTGAAACAAGGAAAATCTATTGTTAAACATGTCATGCAAATGATACTTGTCTCGCGATGAAAATTTGAGCTATTGAAACAAAAGGTAATTAAAGAATAGGTAAACATGGTGTGGTAGTATGACGCTTTTCCTCTATCTAAGAGGTGGAGAGTTTAAATTCTGCACGTGCGTGTTTGTGGTGTATTTATCCTAGAAAATATAGGAGTTGAAGTTCAAAAAAAAAAATAAAAAAAATTAAAGAATAGGTAACTGATCACGTACTCTTGGTAAGAGATTTTGATGCCTCCGGCTCTTGGATCCGCGATGGTAGAAAAGGCTTCATGTGACAAGTCAAGGTCGCCCTTGCAGCCAGGAGGGGGGCAGAAATCGGTGATCATTACAGTCACTGTGGGGGTGTCCGTACAAGGGTGTGGTACGCCTTGGTTGGTTGCGCCTGTACAAGTCACCTGGAAGTTTTTCCCACAAGCAGCTCCACCTTGCCATAAATCTTGATTCGCAGCTGCAATCATAACTCCTTGATCTTGGAACCCGTAACAAGCTGATGCTGTAATGATAATGTAAACATATTATGATGATCACTTAATATATAAGAAGATAAAATGTTGTATATAATATTTATTATGTGTGTGTGCACGTGCGCAATAGTGTATATGGATTACGCAAGTATGGAGGGTCATTGATGGTTCCAATCCCACTTTCAGATGACCCGAAAGCTAAAAGGCTCATAACTACGAGAATGCTAGCGTATATTCTTATGGATGCCATTGAAGTTCAAAGGCTGATTAAAAGTATTGAAATAGGTAAAGGATTAAAGAGAGCTTTAGAGACTAAGCTTGTGATATTTTGAATGAAAGAGATGGTTATTTATACTATATTAGTGCATGTCATATCAAGTTGATTATTGGAATAATACCCAAAACACGCATGCGGCAACTGGGTACGTTGTGGTTCACAAAGATATTCTATGAAGAGCCAAAGAAAAGGAATATTTTTAATAATTTGTATTTTGCCAGAAAGGAAACAAACAAACTGCAGGCCTATCAAAAGAGATGTAAACAATGAAATCACTTTACACAAGTTTGTTCTTCTGTCCTCCTGCAAACTGCATGAAATTTATTTGTTTTTGTATTTTAAGAGATTTTTTATATATTTTTTTATTTCTAGGTGGTCTAGGAGATTGATAAGCTTTTCTACTAGGTTTTTGAAACATGTTTGGGTTCTTGGTCGTTTGCTACACAGGATAGCAAACTAATGCAAGAAGTCCTTATTTTGAATATAACTTAGACGTTTTGCATGAGTTCTGTACCCTAGGTAAAAACAAGGCATGTTAATTCTCCTAGATCACCGAGTAATAAAAAATGTCTTAAACTAAGGGGGGACGGGGCGTCACCAGAATTGGTCACGGGTACCCCACTACCAGCACGGTAACACCGCCGCCACCCATGCTGGTAGTGGTCCCGTGAACCAAATTCTGGTTCTAGTTAACGGGCTGGTACCTGTGATTTTTTCTCTCTTGTCTCTATCTCTCTCTCATTGATTGTGGGTAAATAATCAGTGAAGTGTTGCCTCCAAAAATGTTTTAGTGAAGCAAATTAGTGAAGTGATGTGGCAGTGTAGGATTTGTTGAAATCAGTGAAGTTGAAAAAATCACGGATAGTGCCCCGTCCCCCTAAATCTTTCTTACACTTTTTCCATGTTAGTTGCATTTTTGGCTTGTCAAAATGTTTCATATATATAGTTGCAATAGCACCACGAATACTTTATTGTCTAGCAGAGCAACATGGTGCCACATTATTACATATTCCAACCATTGTCAATGATATTCTAAACCACGTGCATCAATATATCGTGTCAAGTTGATAGGTTTCGGGATTGCGGGTGAATTCTTTAACCATAACCCAACCCATTTATTTATATGTGACATGTCGTGTCAGACCCACTTAAAACTGTGTTGTGTTTTGGGTCGACCCAGTTATATTTATATGTGACGTTTGGTATGTGTTAGACCCACGTGTTGTGTTTCGGGTCAACCTTTATCATGTTATTTGTCAATTTGAGTAACACGTAGTGACTTACTAACAATTTAAACAGTTTGACTCAATGAAACCTTTTGTAAATAGTGCCATTTTAATTGTTTTTTATTTCTTTATTTCTTATTCCAAGTTAACAAACTTGAGTTTATATATGGGATATTGGATTTTAATAATTAAACTTTGATGAATTGGCCGACATTAATCCGAACTTGAGAAATTCCCTCTAACAATGCCAACTTGTAAACTATTTTCCTCCACCGAGCCTATTCAAACTTGGGTCTAACCCAATTAGTTCATGATGACTTGGCAGCTAACGTGGAGAATGACGTGGAATTTTTTTAACTCTATTTATTTAGCCCCACCACCACATTTCCTGCAACCACCACCCGCCACCACTGCTATCACTACCAACCACCACATTCCTTTAGTGAAGCACATCGAAACCTGCAATTTAGTACATGAAGCGACGAATAACATCTGAAACCTGCAATGCACTCTGACAACATGAAACCCTTAGTTCCGTATGACCTAGTAACATCTGGCAGCAGTGTGGTGGTTTATGTCGGGGACAATGGTGGGGGCTAGTGGTGCGGTGGTTTAGTGGTTTAGGTGGGAAAAATGGTGGTGCAAGGGATTGAAGATGATGGCTGTGCGGTGGGAGGAAGGTGGGTGGTTGTGGTTGTGGTTGTGGTGGCGGTCAGAGGGTGAGGTGATGAAGATGGGGAGTGTTGTGGGTGTGGCGGCTAACCGTGGTGTGTGGTAGTAGGTGGTTGAGAACGGTGGTGGAGGTGGATGTGGTGATGGTGATGATGCACATAAGCTTCCACATCATCCAATAACAAGGTTTTGTGCCACGTCAGCGGTCACGTCAACAAAAAACTAACTGGGTTAGACCCCGGTTAGAAAAGGTTCAGTGAAGGAAAATAGTTTACAAGTTGGAAGAAAAATAATTTACAAGTTAAGAGTGTTAGAGAGAGTTTCTTAATCATGTTTTATTTTGAATGTTATAGATATACCACCCCACCTATTACATCATATGGGTCCTATGACAGTGAAAATAGGTAATATTGTGCATATGGGTGTGTAAGCGTCACATAGGGAATTTATTTGTTAGGCAAGCATCATTCAAGCCGCATGATTTGGCCCTCATACGATGCATATATATGACATTTTTTGTCATGTAATACAACCATTTTCCCATGTCATACGAAATTATATGGACCGACTATATGATCCGTGTGACACATCAACTATATCTAAATAGTGTGTCAATTCCTTTATTTATGCACCAAAATATTTGTTACTAATATAAAGTAATCATTGGTGTTTTAAATAACAAACTCATCCATGCCCTACTCTATATGTATACCCCATATAAGTTTGAAGGCCAGACCACTTAAGAAGGAGAAACGTGCAAAATGAAATTTGGGAATTGGAAACCAGTCACCACTTAAATCCACCCGCGTTAGCCAAAATTACAAAAATAGGCATTTCTAACAACAATTTTCTGAAATTGACATTGACTGTCGGCTAAGACTTGGTCAACATTGTTGCTAGGTTAGCCTTTTGCCTAGAAATTTGTCGGCTTGACTGACAAATTTGCTAACTTAGCCGACGTTTAACTATTTTGGTAAATTTAATTAATCAAACGTCTATTTTAGTAATTTTCCCTAGCCACCTCACACCATTGTCACCAACTCACTTCTTCACAAGAAAAATTGCTCTCTTGGTAAGCCTACCTAGATCCACCATGTTGATTTTAAACATACGTACAACATATATGACACAAAAAACCTTGGGAATGTATCTGTGAGCTAGCCCACATATATTAAGTTAAGATTAATAGATGGAAAGAGCTTGATGCCTATATGCCAATTCTTAATCCTTCTCACACTTCTCACGAATATGTCCTTTGTACAGAAACCTAAACCTATATATATATATATATGTATATGTATGTGCGCGCAATAGTGTATATAGATTACGTAAGTATGGAGGGTCATTGATGGTTCCAATCCCAGTCTTAGATGACCCGAAACACAAAAGGCTCATAACTACAAGAATGCTAGTGTAAGATTTTATGGATGCTGCATTTGAAGTTAAAACGTTGTATTTGTTTTAAAAATATGGAAATAAGTAATGATGAGAGAGAGTTTAAGTTTGTGATATTTTGAGTGAAAGAGATAGTTATATATAGTACTTTTTTATTGATAAGTGCTCCATATCAAGTTAATTATTGGAATAAATCACAAAACATATACGGCAGTCGGCAACTGCTTACATTGTGATTCGCAAATAATATATGTAAGAGCTAAAGTGAAGGAACATTTTTAATAATTTTATTTGTCTCTTGCCAGAAAAAGATGTAAACAATGAAGTAAGTTAGACACAATGTATCGCACTCTATCCCACTAGCTTTTCATATTGGACTTATGTTAACCCATCCGTCCTAAAAATAGAAATATTATCGTTTTTTGTGTCTTTTTAATTATTTCTACCTTTTCATGGTTGGTATAATGCGCTATCATAATCGAATTGCTTCACACAGTTTTAGGTGCATTGTTATCATAGATTAGCGACGGATATTACAAACTTCTCACAACACACAAAATTCTCAAACTATCTCAACTACAAATCATTTTCTCATCTCTCTCAATGGCAATGACCTTGGGTTGGAGCGTAGACGAGATAATAACGTTGGTGCGCGTTTGGCTAATTAAGTCTCACATCGAACACAAACTGCGAGTCATGTGCGCTTTGGGACACAATACATGCTCGATTCCGTGAAAATATGAGTTAAACCAACTGAAATATTTGCGAGCATCAAATGTTTTGCATAATCCAAATGGACGACAGAAAATCTGAGCCACTCTTTGTTGAGAACGCAAGCGAGCAGGCGACGAAGGAGGAAACGATCACGATGGCCCTTCGTGACTATCAAAGGATCTACGAGGGGAAACAGTTTCATCATGTTGGGGCGTGAAAAATAATTAGAACGCATCCTCAATGGAAAGATTTTAATTAGTAATTTTGTATGTGTGTGTCTATATATATATAGGTAAAAGTTCGTGTACAAATGTCATATTTCGTAATAAGTGAGAATGATTAAATCAAAAACATCATGCCTAAATCCAAAACACGATGAAAAAAACACGTTGTGTAGTAACATTTAAATACATAACTTATGTAATTTTCACAGTTTAAAACCATACATAACTTACTTTTGCTCTAGATAGCTAGAAGCTATGTTATGCATTTCTAAGTCTTATGATTAGCATTCACATCCCATTTTTTATAAGGGATATTGGATTTTATTAATCCAAACTTTGACAAATTGGCTAATATTAATTCCAACTTTAAAAATTGCTTGTGCCGGTTCTAACTTGTAAAATATTTTCCTTCACTTGTCCTTCACTAATGGTGATCTTGATCAGTTGACCAGCAACAAAATGAAGCTCATTCTGTTGAAAAACAGACGATCAAGACCACCATTTGTAAAGGACCAGTGAAGGAAATATTTTACAAGTTGGGATCGGTACAAGCAATTTTTAAAGTTGGGATTAATATTGGCCAATTTGTCAAAGTTCGGATTAATAAAATCCAATATCCTTTTTTTGTAATCACTAAAATAATAAAATACAAGAAAACTAATTAAAAACATTGAGACTTCAATAGCACAAATATAATATATGTTTTACATGCCCAAGAAACTAAATACAATACATATTCATCACATCCTAGCATTCCGCAATCATCGACTCATCAGGCTACATATATACAATACGGTTATGACAATTATCATTCATCTTGACTTTGTCGTTTATTTATGTGTAAGAACTGGTTTTCTGATAGGATTTATGGTCTTTATTTGGAAAAAAAAAACATTTTGTGTAATACCCCCCCCCCCCCCCCCCCCCCCCTCATTCACGTTTCGTCACTACCTACATAAATACAGATTGAGTGTTTCGTGTGTACTATAAAGACATGAATAGGCACCAATGATGCATTGACAACGCAAGGGGACAAGACATTCATTCATTTCACTCTAGGAATTTCGTGGTGTCTTGTTTCGAAAAATATTGATTTCAGAAATAACTTCCAATTTATCAATTTCTTGATGCATCGACAATGGAAAGGGGGCAAGACATTCATTCATATTGCATCTATTAGTATAATACTCACATAAATGACATGATGTGTAGTCCTAATTTATCAATTTCTTAACCTATGGTTGCCTTTTAATATCTGTGAACTTATTTATTTATTTATTTATTGCTGAAACACAAAAGAAAAGCTGGAGAACTTAGATATATTTTGTTGCTAAATCCAAAACGTGGTAACAATTTTAGGTGACCAACTAAAAATAGTTATTTATGTTGGAAATTTCGAATTCTAGATTCCTTTGCGTGCAAGGCAAAGAAGTTAATTAAGGAGTGGATAATTATCAAAGAATTAAACGTGATGAGGTTTATTTGTTTAGAGATAATCATTAAATGTCCTAGAATAATAGATTTATTAACAAACCTAGTTATAGTCTAATAGGTGTGTTTAGCTATAAATACCATGGTGTGGGTAGAGGATTGTATGTTCAAGTTTTGTGTTAGTTTCTTGATCAATAAATCGTTTTTAGGTGCTTAGCCAATTACGAGTGTTTTTCCGATTGTGTTCGTCTCATACCAATTAATAACTTTAATTTACTTTTAATTGGTAGTGTTACATAACAAAGTTACATATAACTTTATCCACAATGCCTGCAACTTTGTGGCAAAAAATAGCCAGAATGCTAAGCAAATTTGTTGAGTTGAAAAAACTGAATCAAAATGAAAAATCTTAGAGCCCATTAAACTAACCATATATAAAATTGACTTTGGTTAGATTTACCCCATATCGCGTTTAGAAAATGTATACCGGACGTATAAAAGATGTACATAGAAGTTCTCACATACTTGACTAAGAAAATTGGAAAAAAAAACTAATTTCTTTGCGAATCACAACGTAAGCAGTTGCCGAATTTGCTACCAGAGTCTAGTGTTTTCATCCTTTTGCAGCAAAGACAAAAATACAAATTATTAAATGTTCCTTCTCTTTTGCTCCTCAAAGATATCTTTGCAGACCACAATGCAACCACTTGCCGTATGTGTGTTTTTTTGTGATTTTATTCCAGCATTTAACTTCATATGCAACACTCATCAAAACAAAAAGTAGAGTATAAATAACTCTCTTTTTCACTCAAATTATCACAAGCTTAACTTGTCTCTAAAGCGCGATCCACCTCAACGCGCATTTACTTATTTCCTTTGTAACTTCAATGGCATCCATAAGAATTTACTCTGGCATTCTCGTAGTTATGACCCTTTTATGTTTAGGGTCGTCGGAGACTGGGGTTGGAACCATCAATGACCCTCCATACTTACGTAATCCATATACACTCATTCACTATTGCGTGTCAATGCACACATATAATACTATAGAAAATATCTTCTTATATATGAAGTGATCATAACATGTTTGTCTTGTAATTACAGCATCAGCTTGTTACGGATATCAAGATCAAGGAGTAATGATAGCAGCTGCGAACCAAGATTTATGGCAAGGTGGAGCTGTTTGTGGGAAATATTTCCAGGTGACTTGTACAGGTGCACTCAACCAAGGCGTGCCACACCCTTGTACGGGCACCCTACAGTGACTGTAATGATCACCGATTTCTGCCCGCCTCCTGGTTGCAAGGGCAACCTTGACTTGTCACAGGAAGCCTTTTCTACCATTGCTGACCCAAACGCTGGAGGAATCAAAATCTCCTACCAACAGTATGTGTGCAATATATTACTTGTTTTTCGGTTTCCAAACTTTTACATATTTACATTCCGCGGGATAGATGATTGTTTCATGAAAATATGTTTGTTCTCCTTGTGTAGAGTGTGAAGATGAAGATGAAAGATCATGGAAGTTGCAGCATCTTGATTCGCAGTAGTTGTGGAGATGCATGCATGCAGGACCAACATTTCTAATAATATCAAGCTTTTAATTTCCAGTGTGTTTGATGTTTGTTTATCGCTTCTTGTAACTTAATTGCATGACATGATCATGAATCCAAGGTGTTCAAGTTTGTAGAAATAATAAATCTTGTCCTCCACTTTGTATGCCAAACTTATGAGAACAAAAAATTAATGTGACATGTAAATGGATGATAAGTATACGTACGGTAGTAGCCATATATACTACATAAAATTGTGACATCTAAATGGGAAGTAATAGCATCCATATGGAAACGGAAACGTATTGTTCTCTTTATAAATGTTGTTCCTAATAATGCACGTGAAATGTTTACATTGTTTCTCAAAAATTCGGTGTTGTTAGTAGCTCAATCGGTCCAGAAATTTTATTTTTTTTTGTAATAAATTTTATTTAATAATTGGCAAATTACGTAAGGATAATAAGTAGGCGGGCACCAAGAAGTGCCACCAACCCTTTCTGAATCGCAAAGCCTAGTCTACTGAAAACAAACCTCTGTCCCTTTGGTGTCGAAATATTATTGTAGATAACTAGTTGGACCCTGATCAAGAAACGGACAACTTCCGATATTAAGTAGTAATCTTTAAAAAATCTCCAGTGTCTTTTTCCAAGTCTTCTACAAAAATAGTAGATGACAAAGGTCGATAACATAATCTCTAGAAAACGTGAAGTGTTATGGGTTCAGGGAAGAATGTGACGTAAAGATGATGAAGTTATAGGTTAGAGAAGTCAATGATAAGCAAAGATAAATTACAATTGGCACCAGGTAAGATTCGTATTGGCAAATGATTTTGAGTACAACGATTAGGGAAAAGCAAGTGTCAGGATGGAGAAAGGAAGCCTGAATTTCACCTCTACAGACCATCCTCCCTGCATGTCACCACCACAGCTTTTGCTCGGGAACTAGTCCAGTTGGGGATGCAAGAAGAGACTGGATGGACTTTTGTACAATCTTAGGGCCTCAAACATTAATATATTTGAAATTACTTGTACCGATGTTACACATACACGTGTTATAACATGTGCAGATGTAACATCGATCCAACTAATTTCATGCAGATGTAACATCGATCCAATAACGTTTTTCACAATTGTCAAACGCCACCATTTTTTTCCTTCTTCATATACCACGTAGTACAATAACACCTTGTGTAGCCCCATTTTTTTTGCTTTGTAAGGAAAAGAATAGTGTTACATGGAAACGAGAATTTGTTTAGGAAGGTTGCATGCGTGAAGAACTCTATTTTTGGATGTGTACTGCCGTTGCATGGCATATATGTATTTGGATTATCTATTACTGGAATTGTAAAAGGATTGTAGGAAGTTTGTAGACTGGTTGCATGCCATATATGTTTTCCAACTTGCATTCCGACCACATATATATATATTCACGAGTTAATCGGTATCTGGACCGGTTTCCTTTTACAACATCCTCAAAAACCAGTGATTGATTAATGACATTGATGTCGTTATTCGATCCGGAAACACCAAAGAAAACATGCCAAATCCATAAATCTTGTGATGCAGCAGTCTCTAAGATTATTGTTGCATGACCTTGATCGCCTCGATTAAACTGGCCATGCCATGCATTAGGGCAATTCGCCCACGGCCAATGCATGCAATCGATGCTTCCGAGCATTCCTGGAAAACCATGCCTTTCGTGGTGAAACCCATACAATTTTTGGACGTCACTCGAGTTTGGTTTTCACAAAATTTTTTTGGATGTGGATCTTCACAACACGTTTGCAAAACTTATACAAGCATTCACGTGTCATTCTTTCAGACATCCGTAAATAATCGTCCCACGAATCGGCTGATGTCCCGTAAGCTAGTTGTCGCAATGCTGTTGTGTATTTTTGTAAAGTTGTGAACCCCCTTTTGCCTCTAGCATCGTATCGTAAAGTAAAAAACGGGTAACAACTCGACAAGTCATCGACACGTACGAATAGTCGACGGCTCATTCGGAACCGGCACCTAAACATCTCATCCGTGTACACCGGTTGATCGGCAAAGTAATCAACTACTAATCACTCGTGGGCACCTACACGTATATTGTAAATAAATATAAATATTGTGGCGATATAAATACTAAAAAAATACAGTGGCGATATAAATACTAAAAAAATATAGTGGCGATATAAATTATAAACATAAAATAGTTGCGATATAAATTATAATAAAAAAATACACTTACCCTCCCGGTCTCTGTTTATGGCCGTCTGCCTAGTTCGTGGTTGCGAGTTCGCTTCTTCCTCTTCCTCTTCCTCAACAACAATATCTGTGCCGCTTCCCAAACGGTGTTTTTAAAAACCTGGTTTTCCTCGCTCGACGAAGTAGAAGAATCAACCAAGGGTAGATAAGACGTTGTTTGGCTTTTTTTTTAAGAGAATAGGATGGTTTTTATAAATAAAGTAGAGAGTATTTGGTTAAGAATTGAAGAGTTTTTTTTTTTTTTTTTGTAAAAAATGGGTTGTATTTATAGTTTGAAACTTAGAAAAAAAAAAACTTTTTTTAACTAGCCCTTAACTTCTTCAATAACATAGGTGTCGTCCCATATGTCTCACGAGAGATATGAGAGACAGAGACATGATGAGGGGGTGGTGTTTGGGATGAAGACGGAAGAGAGAGAGAGAGACGGGGGTTTGGTGTCTCTACACCGAACAGTCTTATGAATCATACTAATTAGCCTAAACCTCGTCGCCCATTTCAAGAAGCCAACAAGTTAAGGGTGTGTGAGAGCAAAGAAGAAACCCTCAATTGGATACTAAAGAACGAGAAATATTGTTTGATTCCATCCTAAAAATCGGATTAAGTTAAGAGCATATATAAGGGCTGTTTGATAGCGTCTTAATGATTCCGTTAAGAGGCTACATCTGAATTAGTCAACATTAAGTGTTTCTGGTTATTATCCTTTCACATGGCACAATTATCATGTTTTCATCAGTTTGTCATAGAATTTAAGTGGAGGTCATGATTTAGTTTTATGAAGACGCACCTTGGATTCATGATGTAACAACTAACGTACAACAAAAAGAAAAAAGATACACTAAACATCAAAGCAAAATGAGAATTAAAAGTTGATATGATTGGAAATGCCTCTTGATCCTGGCCCAGTAGAGTTATTAAAGATCTTCTTTGAATCAAATGCAACCTCGAACCTCGGTTATACTTCTTCTTCACACCCTAGTGCACAAAAAAATGAACATATGGATGTGAAACAAGGAAAATCTACTGATGAACATGTCACGCAAATGATACTTGTTTCGTGATGAAACTTTGAGCTATACAAAACGTAATTAAAGAATATATAAACATGGTGTGGTAGTAAGATGCATGCTTTTCCTCTGCCTAAGAGGTGGAGAGTTCAAATTTTGCACGTGCATGTTTGTGGTGCATTTATCCTAGAAAATATAGGAGTTGAAGTTCAAAAAATAATAATTAAAGAATAGGTAACTAGTCACGTACTCTTGGTAAGAGATTTTGATGCCTCCGGCTCTTGGATCCGCGATGGTAGAAAAGGCTTCATGTGACAAGTCAAGGTCGCCCTTGCAGCCAGGAGGGGGGCAGAAATCGGTGATCATTACAGTCACTGTGGGGGTGTCCGTACAAGGGTGTGGTACGCCTTGGTTGGTTGCACCTGTACAAGTCACCTGGAAGTTTTTCCCACAAGCAGCTCCACCTTGCCATAAATCTTGATTCGCAGCTGCAATCATAACTCCTTGATCTTGGAACCCGTAACAAGCTGATGCTGTAATGATAATGTAAACATATTATGATGATCACTTAATATATAAGAAGATAAAATGTTGTATATAGTATTTATTATGTGTGTGTGCATGTGCGCAATAATGTATATGGATTACGCAAGTATGGAGGGTCATTGATGGTTCCAATCCCATTTTCACATGAACTGAAAGCTAAAAGGCTCATAACTACGAGAATGCTAGCGTATATTCTTATGGATGCCATTGAAGTTCAAAGGCTGATTAAAAGTATGGAAATAGGTAAAGGATTAGAGAGAGCTTTAGAGAATAATTAAGCTTGTGATATTTTGGGGTGAAAGAGATGGTTATTTATACTATATTAGTGCATGTCATATCAAGTTGATAATTGGAATAATACCCCAAAACACGTATGCGGCAATTGGGTACACATTGTGGTTCACAAAGATATTCTATGAAGAGCCAAAGAAAAGGAATATTTTTAATAATTTGTATTTTGCCAGGAAGGAAACAAACAAACTGCAGGCTTATCAAAAGAGATGTAAACAATGAAATCAGTTTACACAAGCTCTTTCTTCTGTCCTGCAAACTGCCTGAAATGTATTTGTTTTTGTAATAGATTGATAAGCTTTTTTTCTACAATGTTTTTAAAACATGTTTAGATTCTCGGTTGGGATTGCGGGTGAATCCTTTAACCATATAACCCAACCCGTATATTTATATGTGACATGTCGTGTCAGACCCACTTAAAACTGTGTCGTGTTTTGGGTCGACCCAATTATATTTATATGTGACGTTTGGTACGTGTTAGACCCACGTGTTGTGTTTCGGGTCAACCTTTTTCATGTTATTTGTCAATTTGCGTAACACCTAGTGATTTACTAACAATTTAAACAATTTGACTCAATGAAACCTTTTGTAAATAGTGCCATTTTAATTGTTTTTTAATGGAAAAATGGAAATAAATAATCCCAACTATTAACTATTGGCCAATAACAGTCCCAACTACGAAAATCATCAATATTGGTCCCAACTTTCAAAAAATTGGAATATAATGGACCGTCACTAACGGAAGCTTAACACCGTTAACCCCTGCTTATGTGGCCTGCTGAGGTGTTAAAAAACTTGATTATATGGCAAAAAACTTATTTTAATATAATATATATATGCTTAAGTGTAAAAAAAAAAAACAAACCTGCAATTAACACCCTTCACCACCACCATCATTCACCACCTGCATTTAACAAGAAGTTGCCTGCCATCAAGATGAGTATGAACAAACGGAAACCCACAAAGAGCTTCGGTTAAGCTGACATTATGTTCCACATATAGATCATCTTGTGCTCAAGTTCGATTTGGGGATTTAGGGTTTTCAACATCCTCAAGTTCGACTTGGGGATTTCTAGTGGTGGTTTGAAACGATGGTGGTGATGGTTGGCAACCAGATCCGAATCTGAGCAGAATTAATGGGTGAGGATTGGTGATGGTGGCGGGTTGGTTGTGGTGGTGAAAGATGGGAAGATGGTGGTGATGGTGGTGGGTTGGTTATGGTGATGGAACGATGGTGGTTATGGTGAACGAGGAAGAAGATGGTGGGTTGCAGATCTGAGAGAGAAAGAGAGAGGAGAGAGAGAGAGAGATGGTGGCTATGGTGAATGAGGAAGAAGGTTAAGTGCAGGTTTTTTTAACACCTCAGCATGCCACGTAAGCAGGGGTTAACGGTGTTAAGCTTCCGTTAGTGACGGTCCATTATATTCCAATTTTTTGAAAGTTGGGACCAATATTGGTGATTTTCGTAGTTGGGACTGTTATTGGCCAATAGTCAATAGTTGGGATTATTTATTTCCATTTTTCCTTTTTTTAATTTCTTTATTTCTCATTCCAAGTTAACAAACTTGAGTTTATATATGGGATATTGGATTTTAATAATTAAACTTTGACAAATTGACCGGCATTAATCCGAACTTAAGAAATTCTTTCTAACAATGCCAACTTGTAAACTATTTTCCTCCACCGAGCCTATTCAAACTTGGGTCTAACCCAGTTAGTTCATGATGACTTGGCAGCTAACGTGGACAATGATGCAGAATTTTTTTTAACTCTATTTATTTAGCCCCACCACCACATTTACTGAAACCACCACCCGCCACCACCACCACATTCCTTTAGTGAAGCACATCGGAAACCTGCAATTTAGTACGAGAAGCGACGAATAACATCTGAAACCTGCAATGCACTCTGACAACTTGAAACCTTTAGTTTCGTATGACCTGTTAACATCTGGTAGCAGTGTGGTGGTTTATGTCGGGGACGGTGGTAGGGGACGATGGTGGGGGCTAATGGCGCGGTGGTTTAGGTGGGGAAAATGGTGGTGCAAGGGATTGAAGATGATGGTTGTGCGGTGGGAGGTGGGTGGGTGGGTGGTTGTGGTGGTGGTCAGGTGGTGAGGTGATGAAGATAGGGAGTGTTGTGGGTGGTGGTGGCTAACCATGGTGTGTGGTAGTAGGTGGTTGAGAACGGTGGTGGATGTGGATGTAGTGATGATCATCATCCAATAACAAGGTTTTGTGCCACGTTAGCTGTCACGTCAACAAAAAACTAACTGGGTTAGACCCTGGTTAGAAAGGTTCGGTGAAGAAAAATAGTTTACAAGTTGGAAGAAAAATAATTTACAAGTTAGGAGTGTCAATGAGAATTTCTTAATCATGTTTTTATTTTGAATGTTGTTATAGATATACCACACCACCTATTACACCATATGGGTCCTATGACACAATGAAAATAAGTTATATTGTGCATATGGGTGTGTAAGCGTCACATCGGGCATTTATTTGTTAGGCAAGCACCATTCAAGCCGTATGATTTGGCCCTCATACGATGCATATATATGACATTTTTTTGTCATGTAATACAACCATTTCCTCATGTCATACGAATCATATGGACCCGACTATATGATCCGTGTGACACATCAACTATATCTAAATAGTGCGTCAATTCCTTTATTTATGCACCGAAATATTTGTTACTAGTATAAAGTAATCATTGGTGTTTTAAATAACAAACTCACCCATGACCCACTCTATATGTATACCCCATATAAGTTTGAAGACTAGACCACTTAACCAGGGAGAAACGTGCAAAATGAAATTTGGGAATTGAAAACCAGTCACCACTTAAATCCACTCGCGTTAGCCAAAATTACAAAAATAGGCATTTTTAACAATAATTTTCTGAAATTGACATTGACTGTCGGCTAAGACTTAGCCAACATTGTTGCTAGGTTCGCCTTTTGCCTAGAAATTTGTCGGCCAGAGTTTGTCATACAATTTAAGTGGAGGTCAAGATTTATTTTTATGAAGATGCACCTTGGATTCATGATGTAACAAGTAACGTACAACAACAAAAAAGGGATACACTAAACATCAAAGCAAAATGAAAATTAAAAGTTGATATGATTGGAAATGCCTCTTGGTCCTGGCCAGTAGAGTAATTAAAGATCTTCTTTGAATCGAATGCAACCTCGGTGATACTTCTTCACACCCTAGTGCACAAAAAAATGAACATATGGATGTGAAACAAGGAAAATCTATTGTTAAACATGTCATGTAAGTGATAATTTTTTGGCGATGAAAATATGAACTACTGAAACATAAAGTAATTAAAGAATAGGTACACATGGTGTGGTAGTAAGACGTTTTTCCTCTATCTAAGAGTGGAGAGTTCAAACTCTTCACGTCCATGTTTGTGGTTTATTTATCGTAGAAAATATAGGAGTTGAAGTTCAAAAAAAAAAACAAAGAATAGGTAACTGATTACGTACTCTTGGTAAGAGATTTTGATGCCTCCAGCTCTTGGATCCGCGATGATAGAAAAGGCTTCGTGTGACAAGTCAAGGTCGCCCTTGCAGCCAGGAGGCGGGCAGAAAGCGGTGATCATTACCGTCACTGTGGGGGTGTCCGTACAAGGGTGTGGTACATCCTGGTTGGTTGCACATGTACAAGTCACCAAGAAGTTTTTCCCACATGCAGCTCCACCTTGCCGTAAATCTTGATTCGCGGTTGCTCTCATAACTCCTTGATCTTGGAACCCGTAACAAGCTGAAGCTTGTGACATTTGGGTAAGTACCGTACACCCTCATTTACAAGAGCAAGTTATATTTTTTACTGTTGTAGATGATTTTAGCCGTGCCGTTTGCGTATTCCTTTTAAACATAAACATGAGGCTAGTGGGTATCTTAAGGATTTTCACAAAATGGTTCAAACACAATTTGGAAAGAATGTCAAGAAAGTTAGATGTGACAATGGAGGAGAATTTACCTCCAATGACATGTTAGCTTTCTATAAAGAAAATGGGATGATCCTTGAAACAACATGCCCACACACGTCTCAACAAAACGGTGTCATTGAAAGGAAGCACCGTCATCTCCGTGCAACGGCCCGTGCTCTTAGGTTCGAGGAAAATTTACCAAAAAGGTTTTGGAGGGGACTGTGTTTTGACGGCGACCTATATAATTAACCGGTTACCCTCTAGTGTCAAAAATAATAAAACCCCTTATGAGTTGCTTTTCAACCAAGAACCCGACTACGATTTCATGAAGGTCCTTGGTTGCCTAGCATACTATTGGAACACCGACACTAAAGGGGATAAGCTCGAAGAAAGGGGGAGACCCGGGTTTTCTTATGGTACCCGCCACACACAAAAGTTTACAATTTCTACGACCTTGAGAATAAAACAATGATTGTCTCAAGAGATGTTCAATGTCATGAAAATCATTTTCCTTTCAAGGACATTCAAGTTCCGCAAAATAATGACCTTTTTGATCTTGAAACCACCACTATTGATTGTAATGAAAATCAAAACCCAATTGGGCCTACTCAAAACAACGACCCTTTAACTGTAAATGTGGGAGAACCGATTAGTGCTCCTACCCCAACAAGAACCTCATCAAATGGGCCTCTACCTCCTCAAGAGCCCACTTTGAATGGGCCTTTGCCTCAACAAGAACCAATTTTTGAAACTAATGGGCCTCAAAATGAACACCTTGATCATAGTCCAATTAAAGGACAAGGCAAACGAATCAGAATTCCATCCACTCATCTTGAAGGTTTCGAAGTCAATCCTCCCCCATCCATAGTCCCTGTGTCTCTAGCATCTAGTCAAGACTCCTCAACGGTACATCCCTTATCCAATTTTGTTTCCTATGAAAAATTTTCAAATGCTCACAAAGCCTTTTTGGCGGCTATCAACTCACATGATGAGCTAAGAAATTTTGCACAGGCCATACAGGATGAGAGATGGAAAGAAGCTATGAAAAAGGAGATTCGCGCTCTTGAAGAAAACGGTACATGGACTCTTGAAGATTTACCGAAGAAGAAACATGCCAAAGATTCCAAGTGGGTATATAAAATCAAATACAACCCATGGGGAAATAGAGCAGTTCAAGGATCGTCTTGTCACAAAGGGATTCGCACAACAAGAAGGCGTAGATTATCACGACACATTTGCTCCGATCGCCAAGCTCGTGGTAGTTAGAAAATTCTTAACCATAGCCGTGAAACGAGATTGGATTATTAATCAATTGGAAGTCAATAATGCGTTCTTGCATGGGGACTTGCACGAGGAAGTTTATATGAAGATACCACATGGATTTTCTAAAGAAGGTGAAACTAGAGTTTGCATGTTGAGAAAATCTCTTTACGGAATTGGTGAGTCTAGGTCTAGGTGGCTCCTACGTAAGGACCTGCGTTGGCACCTTGAGTGACGAACCAACAATCTGGAACACCTACGTGGCTTCGACTGTTGGTTTTGATCTTTTGATTTCCTTTGTATTATTATATGTGTTTTTCTTAGCTTTGTGTTGACTATCTGTTCTCTGTGGTAATTTGTTTGATTGATTGTTTTGTGTGAAATATGGGTGATGTTAATCCTACTACTCGTTGTGGGCAAGGACCTATTGTTGATCATGTCCCTGATGCTGGCCTTTTGGTTAACCCTGTTACCTTAGTTAGTAAACTTGATTCTAGTGATCCTTTATATCTTCATTCTAGTGACTCAATAAACCTTACTATAATCAATCTGAAATTAAAGGGAACTGAAAATTACACTGTTTGGGCTAATGCAATGATTCTAGGTCTTCAAGTTAAAAATAAACTTGGTTTTGTTAATGGTGATTGTGTTAAACCCACTGATGATCCTGTTTTAGCCAGGAAATGGGATAGGTGCAATTCTATTGTGTTAACTTGGATTTTAAATTCTGTTTCTGATGAGTTGTATATGGGTCAAGTATATTCCAAACTTGCTTCTGAAGTTTGGAAAGACTTGAAAGAAACCTACAACAAGGTAGATGGTTGTGTAGTTTTTTATCTTTATCAAAAAATAAATTCATTCAGTCAAAATGGTATGACTATTGCAAATTATTATCATAAATTGAATGTTATGTGGTTGCAATTAGATCAAATTGTTCAACTACCTTCTTGCTCTTGTGATGCTTCTAAGGAGTTCAATGGCTATAATCACATGATAAAACTTATGCAATTTTTAATGGGACTTGATCCTGTTTATCAAAATGTTAGGACTTCTTTGCGAATTAGGTCTGAACTTCCTTCTGTTAAAGAAGCCTTTTCTATTGGGAAAAATGGAAATAAATAATCCCAACTATTAACTATTGGCCAATAACAGTCCCAACTACGAAAATCACCAATATTGGTCCCAACTTTCGACATATTGGAAACCAACGGACCCAAACTAACGGAGTTAGCCTCCGTTAGTGTGATGCTGACGTAGCATGCCACGTAGGATGCCATGTTGGATGCCACGTATGATCATTTTGCCACGTGGCATGCCACGTAGGATGCCACGTAGGATCATTTTGCCACCTAAGCATGCCACGTCAGCATCACACTAACGGAGTTAGCCTCCGTTAGTTTGGGTCCATTGGTTTCCAATATGTCGAAAGTTGGGACCAATATTGGTGATTTTCGTAGTTGGGACTGTTATTGGCCAATAGTTAATAGTTGGGATTATTTATTTCCATTTTTCCTTTCTATTGTGTCTAGAGAAGAATCTCATAGGGCATTTGTTAGTGGTTCTAAAACAACCTCTTTTGTCAGTTTTGCTACTAAATTTGTTCAAAATAATGAAGGTTTTAATAACAATAATAACAAGAACTTTTCTAAAGGACCAAATCAGTCTCTGAAGTGTTCTCACTGTAATAAGGTGGGACACACTGTTGATAAATGTTTTGAACTAAATGGCTATCCTCCTTGGACTAAGTTTAGATTTAATCAAGGCAAGAAGGCGGTTGTCAGTAATCATGTTAGTTCTGATGGATCTAATTATGTGCCTCATTCTTTGACTTGTGATCAGGTTAACAAGCTGCTAAGTCTTTTGAATGATAAGTCTTCTGAATCATCTATGAATTGTAATCTATCTAGGAGGTTTTTTGTGCTACTACTTTTAGTAACAATGTGTATTGTTGTACTAGTTTAAATGGCAAGTTATTGGGCATTGGGTGGATTGTTGATTCAGGTGCTAATGAGCATATGATTAAAGATGATAAGGATTTGTTTGATTATATAGATGTTTCTGATTTTATTGTCAAGGTTAAACATCCAAATGGAACTTTTGCCTTGGTCACTAAAATAGGCAAATTGAAATTAGCAGATAATGTGATTTTACAAGATGTACTTGTAGTACCTGAATACAATGTGAATCTACTTTCTGTTCATAAACTTGCTAGGGACAATAAGTTGTACATAGGTTTTGATGAGAACACTTGTTATGTTCAGGACTTATTAACAAGGAAAGTCCTGGTGACTGGTAAACAAGTTGATGGTTTGTACATGTGTGCTAATGCTAGTTTGAATGCCAAGGTGTGTTTTAACAGTATTAATATGTTTGACATTTGGCATGCTAGATTAGGTCACCCTGCTGATCAAGTTGTTAACATTATTAAGCCTGAATTAAAAATGAAAGTAGATATTAATCATGGTCCATGTGAAGTCTATCATAGGGCTAAACAACACAGGGAACCATTCCCTCTAAGTGATCATAAGTCTTTTGAACTTGGTCAACTGGTGCATATAGATGTTTGGGGTCCTTATAGGGTGGCTGATAGTCAAGGACACAAATATTTCTTAACAATTGTTGATGATTTTTCTCGGGTTGTCTGGGTATGTTTGATGCATAATAAGTCAGAAGTTTTTGAACATATAAAAGAATTTGTTAATCTTATTCTTACTTAGCTTAGTAAAAAAGGTCAAAATTCTAAGAAGTGATAATGGTTTAGAATTTGTTAACCATCAGATGAGTCAATTTTGTAAAGATAAAGGAATTGTGCATCAAACTACTTGTGCCTACACTCCCCAACAAAATGGGGTTGTTGAGAGAAAGCATAGGCACTTGTTAAATGTTGCTCGTGCTCTTCTTTCTCAAAGTAATGTTCCTGTTAAGTTTTGGTTTGAGTGTGTTTTGACTAATCTTATTTAATTAATAGGACTCCTTCTTCAGTGCTGAATGGAAAGACCCCTTATGAAATGATTCATGGTTTTAAACCCTTTCTTGACCATCTAAAAATCTTTAGATGTATGTGTTTTTGTACTATTTTGAATGAATCTAATAAGTTAGAGAGTAGAGCTGAAAAATGTGTTTTCATTGAGTATTCTCAAGAGAAAAAAGGATACAAGACTTACAGTCTTGACAGTAAGTCTATTATTTACTCAAGAGATGTTAAATTTTTTGAATCATGTTTTCTTTTTAAAGAGAAAAACATTTTTGAAAAATATAATACTAATAGTGAAACACAAGTTAACTCTTTAAATTTCTTTGATATTTTTGAAAACACAGAAGTTCAACAGAATTTAGATGTGGAGGATCCCAATGATGAAGGAAAGGGTAATGGTAATGGGGATTTGGGAACACATGGGTCTTAGCAACTAGTTTCTAGTTCTAACCCTAGTGATATGTCTGATAATCAGCAGTCTAGTGACCTGAATAAGGACCTTGGTAGGGCTGAGCATGTGACTACCAAAAATGATCTTAAGGACCAATCTGAGGGTGACACACCTATTTAACCTCAAAGTAGTCTTAGAAGATCCACTAGGAACTCAAAAGTTCCTAGTAATCTAAATGATTTCATTATAGAGGGAAAGGTAAAATATGGTATTGAAAAAGTTGTAAACTTTTCTAATTTGTCTTTTGATTACAAATGTTTTTTGTCCTGTTTGGATTAAAGTAGAGAGCCTAGAATTTACTCAAAGGCTGTTAAAGACCCCAATTGGGTAAAAGCAATGAATGATAAGTTAGAGGCCCTCTACAGAAATAACACTTGGAATGTTGTTGACTTACCCAAAGGTAGACATAAGATAGGATGTAAATGGATCTATAAGATTAAGTATAAATCAACTGGTGAGATTGATAGATATAAGGCTAGACTGGTGGCTAAAGGTTTTAGCCAAAAGAGAAGATGTTGATTATGAAGAAACCTTCTCACTAGTTGTTAAAATGGTTACTGTTAGGTGTGTAATCAGTCTAGTTGTTCAAAATGATTGGCAAATTTACCAGTTGGATGTAAATAATGCTTTCTTATGTGGTGATCTAGTTGAAGATGTCTATATGTCTATGCCTGATGGTTTGAATTTTGATTCCAATAAAGTTTGTAAACTTGAAAAATCTTTATATGGGCTTAAACAAGCTCCTAGAATGTGGAACAAAAAACTTGTTGATGCTTTAAATGAGTTTGGTTTTGTTCAAAGTATGTGTGACGACTCCATGTGTATTAAGCATGTTGATTATGTTTTTCTTGTTCTCTTGGTCTATGTTGATGATATAATTATAACTGGCAACTCTAAGTCTGAAATTGAGAAGGTCAAGAATTGTTTTAAGTCTAAATTCTTGATTAAAGACTTAGGTGAGTTGAAGTATTTTTTTGGTCATAGAAGTTGTTAGGAATAACACTAGTTTGTGTCTTACTCAAAGGAAGTATTTCATTGAACTTCTTGCTGATCGAGTATGGAATGTTTGGCTGCAAACCAGTGTCATGTCCAATAGAACAAAATCATACTTTGACCAATATAGTCGAAAACCATGAAAAACATTTGACCAATCCAGTAGGATACCAACAACTAGTAGGAAAGCTAATCTATCTTCCCATACTCGACCAGACATCTCTTATTCAATGCACTATTTAAGTCAATTCATGCACAAACCCACTGAAGGACATCTTAAGATTGCTCTTAGGCTTCTTAGATACTTAAAACAAGCACTTGGGTTTGGAATTCACTTTCTAAAAGCGACAGTTTTGACTTAGTTGCTCATTCAGACTCTGATTGGGCTAAGTGCACTGAAACAAGAAAGTCTGCTACAGGCTTTTGTATTAAGTTGGGTAACTGTTTGTATCATGGAAAAGTAAAAAGCAGGTAACCATTTCTCGATCATCAGCTGAAGCTAAGTATCGAGCTATGTGTTCCACTCCCTGTGAAATCATGTGGATTAAAAATCTCTTATCTGAATTAAAAGTCCAGGTAAAATCTACCTAGTGTTTTGCACTATGACAGTTCAGCTACAATTTCAATTGCAGCAAGCCCAGTGTTTTATGATAAAACCAAACACTTTGAACTAGATTTATTATTTCTTCGAGAGTTAATCTCTAAAGGTATTATCAAAACCACTAAGATTGGGTCAAATGATCAAGTTGCTGATTTGTTCACAAAAGGTTTGTCCACTTCTCAACATGAGAAGTTGTGTGAATTGGTAAAAATGTTAACTGTTTTAAATAATAAAATTGAGGGGGTGTTTATATATATATATATATATATATAGGGAAAGGATAATTTGAAAACCCTTCCCACTTAAGAAAACCATTAAACCCACATCTTGACCACTCATTCTATTTGATCTATGGTGGTAGTTGTTTCTGCTTTTTCATCAAAACTAAAAATTGTCTTTTAGTCACCAGAGGGTAATTTGGTCCATACAAAATTTAGTGTTCTCTCTCCTCTCTCCTCTCTTATTTTATTAGTAGATTCATTATTTTATTAATAGATTAATGTGTTTCTCTAAAAAAAAAATTCATTCATGCTTAGTTTTACATGGTTACACCCTCATATACATATGTTTTTTGAAACATGTTCAAAGAAACACATGTTGATTATAACCATCCAACAAAAACATATGATAAATTATACCACAAACAACAAAAAAACATAAGTTTTAATATGAAGAAACAAATGTTTTTAGATGAAAATAAAGTTTGATAAACAAGTTATTTACAAACAAAAATAGAAAATCTAAATCTAAGGATTTATCTTTCGGTCAGAATTCATTTCATTTCCTTTTTTTAATCATTACATGCTTTTTTTGAATGAATTCAATGGACCTAAGCCAACAGACCCAATCAAGCAGCCTAATCAAAGAGGCCCATCAGTTTGAACAAACCATTGTAAGTTATAACAAAGGTTGAATGACAGAATATTGTATCGAGATTATTAACAAGTGTGTTCTTCCTCCCATCTCCTGAGCTGTATAAAATTTATAAAACAAAAAAAAAACACAAGTTTTTATATGAAAAAACAAATGTTTTTAGATGAAAAATTAAGCTTTGATAAACAAGTTATTTACAAACAAAAAAAAAATCTAAATCTATAAAAATTTGTTGAACCTATTAAAAGTGCAAGATCAGTGAAAAAATTATTTACAAACAAACCCATCATCTTGAACCCTCGGATCCGTTTTGGGTACCAAACTCTTGGTTTTTTCTTGCTTTGGGTAGTTGTACCAAGTGCAGAAACAGTTGTACCTTGCTTTTTCTTGAGATGATGAGATCTAAAGACGACCATCACAACAAACTCTTGGTCTTGCTCTTGCTTTGGGTCTTGTTCTTGTCGGATCTGTCAACAGCCATCACAACCATATACATATATGAAATGTTGAGAAAGAAGATAAACCTATAACCCCTTGTCATCACGCCAAGAACAGCTCGGATGACATAATACCTGAACATATTTTCTCGCACCTAATACCCAAAAATCCCTATCGATCTGCCGTCACAGCAAACGCCCGATAAATGCCGATAGATGCCGTCACAAAAATCCCTATAGATCTGTCGTCCTTTAATTTTAAGGTAAACAACTTAAGCTAAATAGTTTATGTTTGTGTTGAGTTAGGAAGATAGAGATGAGGGTGAGAGAATATAGAGAGACAAAGTGAGGGTTATGACTTATGTGTGTGTAGAGAGAAAGAGAGATGAGACAGGAGAATGGTTTAGAGAGAGATAGAGTGATGAGATCTTGGGTTATGTATGTGTCACTATCTAGAGAAAAAAGAGAGGGTGTGTAATCTCTATAATACCCCTCATTCATTCTTTAGGATGGTAGACGTGGAATAACTATAACCATACAATGAGGTTTCCTTGGTTTGCTCAAGTGGAGATGGTTTGCAATCTATAATTGTCCTATATATATATTGGTTTTATGTTCAATTTTATTATTTTGGAATCGTTATATAATATTTTGCATAAGGTCTTGTAGGTGCACTTAACATAGTAATGTGTTACAAGAGTTGGGTTGTTGTTGATGTTGTTGTGTTCGAAGCCCAGTTCGTGCCTTGGCCCAGTTATCTTATCTTTTAGGAGTCCAGATTAGTTGGCCAATCTCAATGTTGGCCTGTGGCCCACTTCATTGTTTTTATGAGCTGGCAATCCGTGTTAGGAAACACAAATCCTCACAGCCATAAAAGTTTACATTTTAAACATACGTACACCAAATATGACACAAAAAAGGTTTGGAATGTATATGTGAGCTAGCCCAGATATATTAAGTTAAGATTGATTTACAATTGTATATTACCCGAAGTTATCAACAACGGACAACCGATTTACTTTTGGTGAGGTAGCTTATATAATTGGTCGTGGGTAACGTAGCTTCAATGAATTAGGAACACTCGTCACTCACGGTTATAGTTATCATGTCACAAATTTTATGTTTCCATGAGTTTAATTTGTCATACAAAGTGGAGTGCAAGATTTATAACATCTTGGATTCATGATCATATATATGCCATAGAATTAAGTTAAAAGAAAAGAAGAAGAGATAAACATCAAACAAACTGGAAAATTAAAGGTTGATATTATTATAAATGAGGGTCCTGCGTGCATCTCGTCATGAATCTTGGTTCGCGGCTGCTATCATTACTCCTTGGTCTTGGAACCCGTAACAAGCTGATGCTGTAATTACAATATATGATTACACATGTTAAATTATGATCACTTAATATATGAGGATGGTATATAGATTACGTAATTAGTATGGAGGGTCATTGATGGTTCCAATCCTAGTCTCAGACGAACCGAAACATAAAAGGCTTATAACTACAAGAATGCTAGTCATGTACATTCTTATGGATGCCATTAAAGTTAAAACGTTGTATTTGTTTTAACAATATGGAAATAAGTAATAATGAGAGAGAGTTTAAGCTTGTGATATTTTGAGTGAAAGAGATAGTTATATATAGTCTACTTTTTTATTGATAAGTGCTTCGTATCAAGTTAATAATTGGAATAAAATCACAAAACATATACGGCAGTCGGCAACTACTTACATTGTGATTCGCTTATAAATTTGTAAGAGCCAAAAAGAAGGAACATTTTTAATAATTTGTATTTGTCTCTTGCCAGAAAAAGATGTAAACAATAAAGTAAGTTAATTAGACACAATGTATCGGACTCTATCCCACTTGCTTTTCATGTTGGACTTTTGTTACTCCATCCGTCCTGAAAATAGAAAGAATATCGTTTTTTGTGTGTATCTTTTTATTTCTTTCTTTTTATGGTTGGTATAATGTGGTATCGAATTGCTTCAAACAATTTTAATTAGTTGCATTGTTATCATACATAGATTACCGACGGATATTACAAAATTCTCACAACACACACACAAAATTCTCAATCTCTCTCAAATACAAATTATTTTCTCATCTCTCTCAATGGCAATGACCTCGGGTTGGAGCTTAGACGAGATAATAACGTTGGTTCGCGTTTGGCTAATTAAGTCTCACATTGAACACGAACCGCGGATCAAGTGCGCTTTGGGACACAAGACATGCTCGATTCCGTGAAAATATGAGTTAAACCAACTGAAATATTTGCGAGCATCAAATGTTTTGCATAATCCAAATGAACGGCAGAAAATCTGAGCCACACTTTGTTGAGTTAAACCAACCGATTTTAATTAGTAATTTTGTATGTGTGTGTCTATATATATATTTATATATATATATATATAGGTAAAGGTTCATGTACAAATGTCATATTTCGTGAGAAGTGTGAGAATGATTAAATCCAAAATATCATGCCTAAATCCAAAACACGATAAAAGAACATGTTGTGTAATAACATTTAAATACATAATTTATGTAATTTTCACAGTTTAAAACCATACATAACTTACTTTTGCTCTAGATAGCTAGAAGCTATGTTATGCATTTCTAAGTCCTATGATTAGCATTCACATCCCATTATTCATACTATATTTACCAAGTTGGGTTTGTGAGTATAAAGTAACTATTGCAATATGTATAAACTGTCAATGCACAGAGGTACTACTCTCTATTGCATACAGATCACCCTAATAAACACCATGTTCTCTCTCAAAAATGTCACTCTCAACTGTCTCTCTCTCTCTCGTCTCATCAACACTCCCATCTTTCTATTTTTAAAATGTGAGAAATCCAGAGACGGATTCGGCCGGCTGTTCAGAAGGAGAGTCAGTGGAGAGAGAGGGATGAGTGGCGACGACGGCTGGGTTTTTAGAGGGAGGGAAGAGAGGCGGCGACGACGGTTGGGTTTTAGAGAGAGAATGAGGAATGGTGGTGGTGGTGGTTGTGTTTTGAGATAGAGAGAGAGAGATAGGAAGGAGAAAGGTAGGAGTGTTGTGGTGATGGTGGTGGTGGCGATGCTTGGGTTTAGAGATATATAGAGAGAGGGAGGAGTGTGGTGGGCGTGATGACAGCCAAGCTATTGGCAAGTATCCAATTCCAATCTACATGTGTTCTTATTTATTTATAAATAGTGATAGTAATTGCATTTCTTTTGTCACAGTCATTCCTCAAGAACATATCTAAGAAATTATTCAGCCATAAAAGTTACATGCTATTTCAATACCCATTTCTTTAATTTCCTAATTGATAAGAAATGTATTAAACGTACCCATGTCTTATATTCCTTTGGTTAATATGCTATAATAGGATTTTGGTTGTCTAACATTATTTTAATTGATAAGAAATTATTTAGACATTTCTATAATTTCCCAAACCAAATTCATGATATCCTTTGGTTTTAGGCTAACTTATTTTTTGATGTTTTAAGAGATAAATTTCAAAGTATAGCATCAAGATCTTCAAATAAATGGACTGAAAACGATTTGTCATCAAATGGACGTAATACTATAACAACAATAAGACAAACGGAGGATTGATGGCCATAATATTAACGGTTACTTACGATTTATGTGAGCCTTGAAGTCTTGAACCTATAATCGATAACATGTTTTATATAAACGTATAACAAAGCTATACACTAACGTCATTGTCGTAGTGCAATCGCGTTGGTACTTATATTTGCATGACGCACCACAAGCTCACGGGGCAATGCCGCGGACAAAATACTAGTTTTTTATAATCACTGAAATCATAAAATACAAGAAATCTAACTAAAAACATCCGAAACTTCATTCCTTATACTTATATCTTACCCATATATTTTTAAGGAAAACTAAAGTGGATTCTTATATTTAAGAAAAACTAAAGGATAACCTTATATTTTTATAGATAAAGAATGGGGATGGGAGAGTTTTAAAAAATGAGAGATAAATTTATGAATAATGAGTAGTTGGTTAAATTATATGGATAAAGAATGGTCTATCAATGCTCTAACGTATTGCCAATGCTATGTACTCCTAAATTCCATCACATAACGTATTGCCAAATTTAAATAGCTCTACATACAAGGGAGGAACAGGGAAGGAGGAAGCAAAGAACCCCCTATTTTCTTGGTCAGAAATTCAAGCTCAGCTCATCTCATGTGAATAATGTGTCTTGTTTGCATTCACCACATTCTAGTGTGTCGCAATCATCAATTCATCAAGCTACAAATATACAATACACTTATGACAAACATCATTCATCTGACTTTGTCGTTTAAATGTGTAGGAACTGGGTCCCCCGACCCCTATATCGCGGCGCAATCATCAATTCATCAGGATACAAATATACAATACACTTATGACAAACTTCATTCATCTGACTTTGTCGTTTAAATATGTTTAGAAACTGGGTCCCCCTACCCACCCACCCCATATTCTTGGTCAGAAGTTCAAGTTCAACCCATCTCGTTTAAATAATGTGGCATGTTTGTAGTTGCCCATATCCAATAGCACAAATATAATTTATGTTTTACATGCCCAAAAAACTAAATACAATACGTATTCAAATTCTAGCGTGCCACAATCATTGAGTCATAGGCTACATATATACAATACGGCTACGACAATCATCTTGACTTTGTCGTTTGTTTATATGTAAGAACTGGTTTTCTGTTAGGATTTATGGTCTTTATTTTGTGAACAAAACATTATGTGTAATATCCCCCTCCTCTCATTCACGTTTCACCACTACCTACATAAATACAGATTGAAGGCTTCGTGTGGACTATAACGACATGAATAGGCACCAATGATGCATCGACAATGGAAGGGGACAAGACATTCATTCGTTTCACTCTAGGGATTTTCGTAGTGTCTTGTTTCCAAATATTGATTTCAGAGATAATTCCAATTTATCAATTTCTTGTTGAATGGAGTAATCAACAACGGCAAGGGGGCAAGACATTCATTCATATTGCATCTATTATAGTATAGTACTCACATAAATGACATGATGTATAGTCCTAATTTATCATTTTCTTAACCTATATATGGTTGCCTTTTAATATCTATGAATTTATTTATTTATTTATTTATTTTTTGCTAAAATAAAAAGAAAACCTTGACAACATAAATATTTTGTTGCTAAATCCACGTGGTAACATTTTTAGGCCACCAAAACTAAAAATCGTTATTTACATTTAATTGTTACTGTTACATAACAAAATCACATATAACTGTACTTTAGCCACAATATATGCCTGCAACTTTGTGGGAAAAAAAATAACCAAAATGTTACAACGTAAGCAACTTTGTTGAGTTGAAAAATTGAAGCAAAATGAAAAATCTTATAGTTACAACAAATTAAACTAACCATATATAAAAATTGACTTTGGTTAGATTTACCCCACATCGCGTATAGAAACTGTATACCGAACGTATAAAAGATGTACATAGAAAGAAGTTATCACATACTTAATTGCCTAAGAAAATTAATTGGAAAAAAAAAACTAATTTATTTGCGAATCACAACGTAAGCAGTTGCCGAATTTGCTACCAGAGTAATGTTTTCATCCTTTTGCAGCAAAGACAAAAATACAAATTATTAAATGTTCCTTCTCTTTTGCTCCTCAAAGAATATATTTGCAGACCACATGCAACCACTTGCCGTATGTGTGTTTTTTGTGATTTTATTCCAGCATTTGACTTCATATGCACCACTCATCAATACAAAAAGTAGAGTATAAATAACTCTCTTTTTCACTCAAATTATCACAAGCTTAACTTGTCTCTAAAGCGCGATCCACCTCAACACGCATTTACTTATTTCCTTTGTAACTTCAATGGCATCCATAAGAATTTACTCTGGCATTCTCGTAGTTATGACCCTTTTATGTTTAGGGTCGTCGGAGACTGGGGTTGGAACCATCAATGACCCTCCATACTTACGTAATCCATATACACTAATACACTATTGTGTGTTAAGGCACACATATGATACTATAGAAAATATCTTCTTATTCTTATATATGAAGTGATCATAACATGTTTGTATTGTAATTACAGCATCAGCTTGTTACGGATATCAAGATCAAGGAGTAATGATAGCAGCTGCGAACCAAGATTTATGGCAAGGTGGAGCTGCTTGTGGGAAATATTTCCAGGTGACTTGTACAGGTGCACTCAACCAAGGCGTGCCACACCCTTGTACGGGCACCCCTACAGTGACTGTAATGATCACCGATTTCTGCCCGCCTCCTGGTTGCAAGGGCAACCTTGACTTGTCACAGGAAGCCTTTTCTACCATTGCTGACCCAAGAGCTGGAGGAATCAAAATCTCTTACCAACAGTATGTGTGAAATACATTACTTGTTTTTACCTTTCCAAAATTTTACATATTTACATTCCGCAGGATAGATGACACTTTCATAAAAATTTGCTTGTTCTCTTTGTGTAGAGTGTGAAGATGAAGATCATGGAAGTTGCAACATCTTGATTCACAGTAGATGTGGAGATGCATGCAGAACCCTCATTTCAAATAATATCAAGCTTTTAATTTCCAGTGTGTTTGATGTTTGTTTATCGCTTCTTGTAACTTATTGCATGGCATGATCATGAATCCAAGTTGTTCAAGTTTGTAGAAATAATAAATCTTGTCCTCCACTTTGTATGACAAACTTATGGAAACAAAAAATTAATGTGACATGTAACTGGATGATAAGCATACGGTAGTAGCCATACTGCATAAAATTGTGACATATGAGGCTATGGGGTGTAGAACCCTTCCCCCTTTCCTTTCCCTTGTCCACATCAACGTCACGTCATTTCCTCCTTTCCCTCCCCTTTTAAGGGAAATGGTTTCTCCTTCCCCCTTCCTTTTTTATTATTTTTCTTTTTTATTTCATTAATATTTTTTCATTAAAATTTAAAAAACAAAATACATAGAAAATTAAAAAAGATACATAGAAAATAAAAAAAAACTCAAAAATACATTAAAAAACGAAAATATATTAAAAAAACTAAAAATTGAACGCTCCTCCAAGCCATCTTTTTGCAATTTTGCCTTTTATTTTCTCCGCTACCGCACATTCCGTCTCCGAAAGGCCATCAAGACTTTCTTTCATCAACGCGAATTCTGTTGTTTCCTGTTTCGAAAGATCCATTTCAAGGCGTTTCCTTTCCAACTATAGCCTCTCCATATCCTCGCCGTGGCTTCTTCCTTCTCCTTCTTTCTTTCCATATACCTCTCCGCTTGCTCTTGCTTAAAGTCGTTAAAGTTTTTAAGCAACTCTTCAATTTTCTCCACCGCCTTATCTTTTGAAGCGGAACCGGTATCGATACCCTTTGCTTTTGAGCTCGAGGCGCTTTCTTGGCGCGGTCCCTTCCAATCGGCTCTCGGTCTCAGGTGTTGGCACCTCGTCTTCAAACTCTGGGTCGTCATTTATATTAATAGCACAACGCGCATCCGACACACCACCACTGTAACTCCCCGATGCGCTCGTTTTTGTCCTCTTCACTTGTTCCACCTCATTAGGCACCACTTTAAACTTTTCACACTTGCTAAAAATCTCATACGCTTTCATGTATGCCCACGCCCTGTGTTTTGCGGTGTATCTTTCAATAGCCAACTTCAACACGTTGTCATCACTTTGGCCCGTGGTACGATTATTCAAGCACTTTGATAGTAACCCGCAAAAGGTTGGCATTTTCCATCAACTCCCGACACTTGGTACTAACGGAGTGAACCTTTCGATATGGCTCACGTTGTAATAACTTGAAGAAATCAACAACTTGGTTCCAAAAACCATCATTTCTCCGATTTGTAGCTACATTATTTAAAAAAAGTTAGTAACAATTTATTAAAACCAAAAATATATAAAAAAAAATTAAAATTTTACCTAGTATTGGATCGGTAGAAACATTAACCCAAGCTCGTGCTAACGCCTCCAACTCAATGGGCATCCAAGGAATGGCATCCGCCTTCATACTAGGGCCTTCATCTTGGCCACGCTTTTTCCCTTTTTGCGGTTTTGGGGGGGCGGTTGGGTTTCGGGCACGTGATCATCGTGCGGGGCCAAAGAAACGAAATCATGCTGGTGTTGTGTTTTTGTTTCGGGTAGTGTTTGCAATTGATGTTGTTGCATTTGCATGCGCCATGGATTAAGAGGGGTGTTAAATGCGCCAAAAGGGAGTGGTTGTGACGCGGGAGTACCGGGTGTCGAGGGAAAACCGAACGAGGCTTGGTTCGAGGGGTTAGCGGGTGTGTTTGGGAAGAACGTGCACCTAGGATCTATGGATAATAAGTTGAAAGTTTATAAAATTTAAGATTTGAATGTGTATGTGAGGTTGGAGAGTTGTTTGTGGTTTAAAAATAAAAGGTTAAAGGGTTTAAATAAAGGATATAAGATTATTTAAAAAAAAATCAACCGTTGCACAACGGTTAAAAAGCTAAAGGTTCCAAAATTTTTGGGGAAAAGGGACGGGGAGGACGGTGAATTATTGCCATTGGTGCCGATAACAAAACGAGGCGGCGGTGTTCCCCTTCGGTGGACAGTTCCACGTCAGCGCCCCGAGCCCCACCGATCTCCACACCCCTACGTCTAAATGGATAGCATCCACAATATGGAAACATATTGTTCTCTTTTTACATGTTCCTAATAATCCACGTGAAATGTTTACATTGTTACTAAAAAATTCGGTGTTGGTAGTAGCTCAGTTGGTCCAGAATTTTTTTTTTAGTAATAAATTTTATTTCATAACTGGCAAATTACATAACGATAGCTGGTAGGCGGACAACAAGATGCGCCATCACCCCTTTCTGGATTGCAATGCCTAGTCTACTGAAAACAAACCCTTGTCCCTTGGCGTCGAAATATTGTTGTGGATAACTAGTTGTACCCTAGTCAAGAAACAGACAGCTTTCGATGCTAAGTAGTAATCTTTAAAAAATCTCCAGTGTCTTTTTCCATGTCTTCTACAAAAATAGTAGATGACAAAGGTTGATAAGATAATCCTCTAGACTACGTGAAGTGTTACCGGGTACAGGGAAGAATGTGATGTAAAGATGAAGAAGTTTTTAAGTTGGATGTGAAAGTCATTATTCGATCGATCCGACTACAAGTTATAGGTCATATCACATGTTAATGATTAGCAAAGATATATTACAACTGGAACCAGGTAAGATTCGTATTGGCAAATGTTTCCGAGTACAACGATTAGGGGAAAGCAAGTGTCGGGCCAACCCGAGAAACCTAACCAAAAGGTCAGTCCAAAGTTACGAAATTCAGTGCGGCCTTTGGTCCTAAATTTGAATGAAAATCGGACTTGGTCCGCTGCGGCCACAAGATACCAGACTAAAACAGAGTAAATCGAAAGTTTAGTAATCATCTTCATTGGCTGTAATCATGTTCACTATTTGATATCGAGCCGTTTGTAAACGTATTAATTGCTTGTGTAAAGATATCCGTCAAGCTTGATGTATACATGTATGTAACTCTTGGGCATAAAGTATGAACGTATGATTGCGCGTAAATATAAACCAGTTGAGGTCGCTTCTTACAATTGAAAATCAATGTAGTATAGATGCACAGAAGAATCGGCTCTTGCAGGGTATAACGAGCGGAGCCCCTATGGATCTCGACTGGTTTGTAGAAACATCAGTAGGAAATGGCCATCATAGTTGGAATCGATTCTTCTGCACTAATTGCTTGATCAGCAGCAACTACACAATCAACAACAACTTGTGATTGAAAAAAAAAAAACAGATCACATTCATTCAAATGTGCATATCTCAATTACCCCATATGATTCTTGAACATCCAAGCATCAACATAACCATAAAAAGTTAAACAACACACATAAACATAACATAACATAACAAAATCACACTTTAATATCCTTAATTTCATCATCAAATATTACTCAATATCAAATTCTCCAAATCCAATCACAGAAACAAATAATAATAATAATCATAAATCAACCTCTGTGTAACACCTCTAATTAATAATACAACACTCAATCACCTGAAGTCCATTCAAACAACGGCTACAGGCTGTTGCTTTGCCGGTTCAATATTCTTCTTCGATTTCTGTTCAATAAAATCTTCCATGTTGTATATAACTGTGATGTAAAGAGAGCAGCTAGGGCAACGAGCGATCTCTTCACCGAGCTTCAACTCGTCTTTTGTGATTTGAAACAGGTCTCCACAAGGGCAGGGGTATGTGAACGCCTTCAGCTCCTCGTTCCACTCCATGTCTTCTATCTCTACGTCGTCGTACGACATCGTTTGGAGTCGGTTGTGAGCCTAGGGTTTGCAGGGCGCCTACAGCCTTTGATTTGTGAAAGAGGAGCTTATGAAGGTGTAAAATGGAGTTTTTTTATATCATTATGTTGCATACAAAGCCCTTTAACTTTCAATTTTTTACGACTATCCCCAAGATTTTTTTTTCTTTTAAATGACCGAGAATAAGAAGCAATTTGACAGTTAATGTGTTTGTTTCGGTGACTGATGTTGTAGGGTACTCATTGGGCCAAGCCCAAATGCCCAAGAAGCCAAATCATTAAATATAATATTGGGTCAAGCCCAAAGCCCAACAAGGAAGCCCATTAGGGTTAGACTATTCCTCCCTCTATAAATAGAGGAGCAAACCTCACATTTAACTCAGATTGGTCTTACCACAAGACCTCTCTCACTCTCTCTCTCTCTCTCTAAAACTCTCTCTAGAGTTATTCTTTTTAATAAGACTTTCAGCAGCAGCAGGCTGAAGCCTTGAAGCCTTCGAGCTGCTGATATGCATTCTTAACAATATACATCCATGCTGATTCCACATCCAAGCCGGCTCCAACAGCCACTATATGTGGAATCACACTCTTTTACTCGCAAGTCTCAGCCTTCCTCAGGCTTACGTGGTTCGTCCCTAGTTGTAACTTGGGATCAAGAGTTTCTTTCTTCAACATCATACTCTTATTCTTTATCTTTTCTTAAGTTAATCAATAATAACAACATTCTGACTTTGGGTTGATCCCAAATCAGAATCATAACAACTAAAATATCAAAACTCTTGAACCTCCCATCTACGTTTACAACGTAGAGGGACACCACGACTTGCGTTTGGTGAACAGAAACCCTTTAACCCTTCCTGACGAGTTCTTTCATGCTGCTGGTCTAACCCTTTAAGCAGCAGACGAGGTCAGAAGCCTGACGACCTTGGAACGTTCAGACCTTCTCCAGATCTATATTTGTTGTAGCAACAAGTTGGCGCCCACCGTGGGGCCGTGCTACTAAGAACATAAACTCTTAGCAGTTCGGCTCCGTCGATCTATTTTCTATGTTCTTTTTATGTTTGGAGAGAACGATTTCGAGAAAGTCACTTCTATACCTCCTATTATGCTCCTAAAAACGATATCACATCTACACTAAAACTCCTAAAAACGTTTTCACTTTATGTCAAAATAAAGTGTTTTCACTTTATGTCAAATTAAAGTATCTTTGATAATCTTTTTTTTACCACTTTTTGGAAGTCAAAGATTCTTGACAACAAAGAAATATTTTTCGTGTATATTCACATATGTATGCATAAAGTACAAATATTTATAGATAAATAAAGAGTAAAATTTCTACCTATTATTTATAAATAAATGCATACACTACCCGATGCTCTTTAAATTTCCTAGAGACTTCATACTAAGTCACTCATCTGGAAAAATACATTTACACAAAAAAGACAAAAATACATGTTTTTATCCAATGAGCAAAAGCATGGAACCCTTTAAACTTACTGTGCACAGAGCATCTTGCTTTTACCCAGCGGATAAACGTCTGAACCCTTTAAGCGTACTGTGCACAGAGCATCTTGCTTTTACCCAGCGGATAAACGTTTGAACCCTTTAAACGTACTGTGCACAGAGCACCTTGCTTTTACCCAGCGGATAAACATCTGAACCCTTTAACGTTACTGTGCACAGAACATCTTTCAGCTTTTCAGGCTAGGCTTATAGGTCTACTGTACACGGAAGCCTTTAAGCTTTTAAGCTATTACTCACTGCAACTTTATACATTACTGTTCACAACAGCTTTATAGCTTACTGTACCTACTGCAACCTTTTAAGCTTTAAAGCTACTCTTCAGCCTAGGTGCATAGGATACTGTGCACTACAAGCCTTTAACCTTTTCAGCTTTTAAGATATTAGTCACTACATCTACATAACATTTTTAGGTTTCTAACCACTACAACTCTTCAACTTACCGAGTTTTACAGCCTTTTAGGCTATGCTCATCAGAATTTCACAAGATTTTTAGGCTGCTACTTATCAAAGCCTTCAAGCCTCACAGGCTACTACTTGTCGAAGCCTTGAAGCCTTCAAGGCTACATTCATCAAAAATTTCACAGAACTTGGAGGCTACTGCTCATCAAAGCCTTCAAGCCTTCAAGCCTTCAAGCCTTTTAGGCTTCGCTCATCCAAAATTTCACAGAACTTGGAGGCTACTGCTCATTAAAGCCTTCAAGCCTTCAAGCCTTTTAGGCTTCGCTCATCCAAAATTTCACAGAACTTTTAGGCCACTGACCATCAAAGCCTTCAAGCCTTTTAGGCCACTACTCACCAAAGCCTTTAAGTCTTTCAGGCTACTGACCATCGAAGCCTTAAATCCTTTCAGGTTATTGCTCATCGAAACCTTCAAGCCTTTCAGGCTACGATTCTCTAAAGTCTTCCAACCTTTCAGACTATTGCTCACACAAGCTTTAAAGTCGTTTCGGCTACTATCCATGGAAGTTTAAAGCTTTCCAAGCTACTATACCCTAAAAGCTTGATAACCTTTTAGGCTATTCACATTGAAGCTCTAAAGCCATTTGAGCTATTACCCACTAAGGGTTCACATAAGGCTTTTGAGAATTTTGTACATTAAAACTTTTGATCCAATTAAGCCACTCATAATCAAAAGTATTAAAGACTTTCATGCTCTCAAAAATAAATACTTCATAGCCTTTTAGGCTAGTATTCGGCGAAGCGTTAAAGTTCTTTAAGGCTACTTCTCATGGAAGTCTTACATTAGAACAAGGTTGTTGTTCACTGCAGCCTTGCAACCTTGCAACCTTTTAAGCCCTGAGTTCACAATATTTTGGGCTACAAATCATTGAAGCTTCAAAGCTTGTTGGGTTACTATTTAATGAAACATTCATAGCCTTTTAAGCTATTGTTCATTAAAACTTTAAAAGTCTTTCAGGTTTCTAATGCCTTACAGCCTTTTAGTCTATCCCAGCGGAAGCTCCAAAGACGTTAGGCTACCATTCAACAAAGCTTCACAGCCTTTTGGCCAAGTATCCAATGAAACGTTTAACCTTTTTAGGCCAATTTTCATGGAAGTTTTATATCAGTTCTGGCCACTAATCCTCGAAACTCTACATCCTTAAAAGGTTGCTGCTCATCAAAGCTTTACAGCCTTTTAGGCTTCTACTCATAAACGCTTTACAGCCTTTTAGGCTACGAGATTCATTAAAGACTTATAGCTTTCAGACCACTGTGCGTTGAAGCGTCACAACTATTTAGCTTCACAACGTTCAAATTGATTATTCATGAAGCTTTGATCAGCTTCAACTTCTAACAGCTTCAAAAGCTACACATGAACCATTTATACTAACGACCAAGTCAAAACAATGTTCCTTACCAATAGCCACAAATACAATTATGATGCAAACATTGTAACATTTTTTAAGGCTAACATAAGGAAACGTCAAAATAAACATATGGCTCAAAACATCAACCTATGGATCTTTAAATCGCCAACGTTGCAAGCCTTCAAACAAGCTTTTATTCTATGAACGACCTCATAGATCCGAAACAAAAGCAACTTCAATCAAGGAGTTATACACATCTTGCAAGCAAAAGAATCAAATAAAACGCGCCTCTAGCCATGAACACCTTTTACCAAGGGCTGATATGAATAAGTTGACATGCTTAAATAAAGCAAGTAACCCCCGAAGCAAATAAGCATATCAGCTCAGAGGGTTAAAGGATAACAGGGCAAAAGGCTTCCCTTAACAGCAACCTATATAGCAACAAACCTTCAAAGGAGGAACAAAGAGGTTAGATGTACAACAACACTTTGATATCAGTCAGAATCACTCATCACCATGACATGACTACTTCTGACTGGGGGGCTGGTGGCCCGTGTGGACAAATCCACATTTAAAAGAAGTTGATAAGCAAAGAAGCAAAACAGTTACACATGTCAACTTATTTACTCAAATGCTGAGATGCCTTCAAGCATCTTACCATAGCAAAGAAACACGATAACTCAAAACAACGGCCTAGCTACTTTCTTTCGCGGAAGTTCAGAAGCTTAAAGGCTTACTATATTGGGTCAACATTATTCAAGGAAACGCGAACCCCTTATCAAGACTAACCTTGTGTTCGAACAACCTAACGTCTCAATGGGACACGAATGCCACCTAAAGCATATGCTTTTCTCCCCTTGAAAATATAAACAACTCAAGGAAGGAAAAGTCTCTCCATGCCAACAAGGTCACTTCAAAGGAATGAAAGAAAAGATCGTTGCGTACACAAATCAACACCTCCCATACATCCTCCCTTAACACCACCTTAGCTAAATGTGTGAACAAAGTTAGAATCGTTCATCCAAGAGGTTATAAACCTCAAAGGTCCTTACAAACTCTAACCATGTAAACACAAGCGGGTTTAAGCTTTGTAGGTCCTCACAAACTGTAACCTCAGAAGCTTAGAAGGTTTAAACCTCACAGGTCTCCATAAGCCATGACCTTCAATGCTTAGAAGGTTTAAACCTCACAGGTCTCCATAAGCCATGACCTTCAATGCTTAGAAGGTTTAAACCTCACAGGTCTCCATAAGCATGACCTTCAATGCTTAGAAGGTTTAAGCCTCACAGGCCTTCATAAGCCATAACCATCAATGCTTAGAAGGATATGGACTTCAAAGGTTATCAACCCGGAAGCCTGGAAAATTATAAGCTTCATAACGTACCCCCTTTTTTGACTACAAAAGCTCAACGACAAGTCAAACTCGTTACCAACACAAGTTTTATACCTCAAGGATGACAAAGGTCAAAATACATCACATGTTCATGATAACATTGACATGATTCTTACATAAACTCCTTCGAACACGTCGTTAAAAGCTTCAAATACTTAGAAGTTTCAAAAATAGCTCAGAAGCTTCAAAATAAACAAAACAAGCTTTAAAGCTTAAAAGCTTCAAAGCTTAAACGCTTCAACCACGACAAGCTTAAAAGCTTATAAGCTTCAAATACAACAACTGAAGCTTACAAGCTTGAAAGCTATACAATAAGCATAGGAGGACAAAGAAGCTATACATGTGATGAGTTATGCTCTAAAGCTGAAACGGATACAAGCATCTTGCTAAAATGCAACAACTTAACAATCCTTGAACAAAAACCACGACAAGAAAAAGGCATATGAAGAAGCTATCAAACTAGCTATAAGCGAAAGTGTCTCTGTAACAAACAAGTTCTATTATAAGAACTCCCAACTAGGTGAACCGCCTATGATAATACTTGTCTTCTACTAAGGCTTTAGCATGAACAAAACATACAACAATAAAGATTATCCAAAGCAACTTGCTCAATCGCCGAAGCTCTTGCTAAAACATCAATGCTTCTCACTCACGCTAAGTGCAAACGCCTGCCTAAAAAATCTCTACCGAAAGAATGCTACCTAAAGCTAAACATGAATACGAATTCTGAAGCTTCTAAGCCTTCAACCATCTTTGGAGATTTAGCAACTACAAAGACTACAAAGTCAAGACAAGCTAACCTAAACCAACCTGAGAAGCATGTCAACACTTAAGCAACTCACGGAATCGTGCAAAATGCAAAACAAGATGGGGATACATAAGAACAAATTAGTAATCGGTAATCTAACTTGGTAACACCAAGATCCACAATCACTAATTTGAATACACCTAAGGCTACAAAATAGCCGTAGCAAAAAGAATCAAGCCCCATAGAAGCATAAAACCAGAAGCATTGAGGCATCATGCTATACACAAAAGAAGATTAAGGACGAATCAAACCGCAATGCTAAGGCGTTGAAGCTGTTGGCAAGATAACAAAGCAAGCTACTTAGCAACCAAAGTAGATTTGTTAAAACACCAACACCTTGCCAAAGCACTTTGATACAACACATAAGAGTCTTCCTAAAAGACAACTTACATGTTACAAAAACAAAACCTTGGAAAGCTTGGCCCAAAATAGGATGAACGACACATTGTGCTCAAAGCTCACAACGGCAGATCCTACAAGCTTAATCGACCAAGAAGGAAAGAAAGTCCCAAAACATTGGGACGAGACCACCTTAAAAGGTTCAATGTAACCACAAATGGCCAAGAGATTTTTACCACTTCTTTGTGTAAACATTTAATTATCATATGAATGAATCATAGTATTCTCTATCAAGATTTGTCTTTCTATCCTATAATCAGGTTGAGGACCTAGCAAGAAACTCCATGGCAAGGGCCATGTAAGGGGATGAGCTCCCAGGCCATTTCGCTCAATAGGTTCAAGGGTTGAATGGACCTATATAAGGGGTGAGTTCCTAGATCAATCCAACTCCATGAGATAAACAAAAAACACTTTTATAAATCTCATCGACGGGTTTGAACAGCCTACACCAATCGTTCCTTAAGTTTAGAAAACAAACTTACGAAAACATATTGAAACACTTGTGTAAGTGTACATAGGATAGGTGGCGACTTGTTTGCCTAGACTACCTTAAGGATAGGTGACTGCAGCACTTAACCTTTTAAGGTGCTACCGGTAAAACATTCCCCAACAAATACAAAGACAAAACATGCAAGCATCCAAACATGCAAGCATCCAAACATGCAAGCATCCAAACATGCAAGCATCCAAACATCCAAACATGCAAACATGCACAATCACAAAGATACACTAAGGTACAATTCAAAAGTGAAACAATCTCACTAGGCCATACACAAAACAACATACATGAAAGTTAGTACAAATGGCCATGATCGGTCACCATTCCTCACATCTCAAGCCCAAGCAGCTTGAAAGGTTCATCACATCTCAAGCCCAAGCAGCTTGAAAGGTTCATAATACCACAACCACATGTTAATATTCTAGTCATCTAAGGCTAACACCAAATGGAACCCTACAAGGTTTCTCAAACAACGCAACGAATGATACTTTACCAAAATGATGCTAAATGTTCTCGTGTCGAACATCATCCATTATCACAAAGAAATATTGTTGCAACTAATGCAAAAAGAAACTTAGTCATGACAACAAAAGAAGCTCAACTTCATACAAACGAAGCTTATAGACATGCTCTATATATCAAGCTTTGAACGAAGGAAGCTCATATCAATCTTCGAACGAAAGAAGCTTACAAACATAAATCATACGTCAAGTTTCGCATCAAAGAAGCTCGCTAGCAAGGTCATACACTCAACTTCCTATGAAAAAAGCTTGTGAATGAGAATCAAAAGCAAAGGTTCGTAAACAAAGAAATTCGCTATTTGACCTTGTTTGCTTCTGCTTACTTGATTCCATATCTTGTATCATAAGAAAGCTTTTATCACAAAACTTTGATAGCACAAAGAGTTAGGCTAGTGATGGATTTTATCCATAAGCTTAAAGGATGAAATCCACAAGCTTTTCAGCTATCAAGCCAAACTTCTTTGCTTAAAGGATGAAATCTATATGCTTTAGTCAACAAAAACAATAACTTTGCTTAAAGCCTTCGAAGCTTAGAACACATACCAGCTTTTTATCAAGTCAGGTCACGGCAAGTTAACCTTCAAGGCAATGTACTTCACTTTCATGTGCAAGAAGCCTTCCTTCGTACACATGCAACCTTCCTTCTGTCACATGAAGCTCATTTGCTATCTTGCTTAGAAATCGACCATTCGGTCAATATAATAATCCACCATATCTCGGATTAACTTCTCGACATTTGTTCAAAAACGTGACTTGCTAAAAACCTCTGTAAGTGCATCTAGCTACAATCATCTAGTGATACTTATCTACCTTGTTGACGCTTACAAGCATTTAAACTGCCATAGTCATTTGATAAATGAACCATCTCCTAAAGGCTTGTGCCCAAAATAAAGATATTTCCAAAAATATTTTACAAAATTATGGAAATATCGTCCAAAGGAGCATACATGTCGGACATAGATGGTTTTAATCACACAACCCGAGATAACTTCGCCAATACAACAAACAAGCTTAGAAAATTAAGCTCAAAAGGCGAAAACTTAAAAGGTCAATAGCCGATATGCTGAAGCTAATACAAGCTAACAAGGAAAGAAGCAAGTAATGGAGAAATATCCAGCTCCATAGCTTCCATCCAAATAAGGGCTTAGCAAGCTGCAAAGCTTATCAGCTTAAATCCTTATAAGCTTTCAAGCTCCATAACTTCCATCCAAATAGGGGCTTAGAAAGCTGCAAAGCTTATCAGCTTAAATCCTTATAAGCTTTCAAGCTCATCAGTTGCTTCCACCAAACTAAGGGCTTATCAGCTTAAATGCCAATAAGCTTTCAAGCTCATCAGCTCAAACCCCTAATAAGCTTTCAAGCTCATCAGCTCAAACCCCCTAATAAGCTTTCAAGATCATCAACTTAAACAAGTTTCAAATTTTATCGGTTTAAACCGATAACACATTCCAAAACTCATTATGCTAAGGTTTGTTTGTTGATATTTATCCTACCTACACGAAGGTCTCTACAAATAAACACTCACCAAACGCAAAAGTTGGAAGAAAGCGCAAAGATAATGAATAGTTTGAGTCTAGTATAATGTACATACATATATACATTAAACTAGACTGGGGGGCTGATGTTGTAGGGTACTCAATTGGGTCAAGCCCAAATAGCCCAAGAAGCCAAAATCATTAAATATAAGAGTGGGTCAAGCCCAAAGCCCAACAAGGAAGCCCATTAGGGTTTTACCATCCTCCCTCTATAAATAGAGGGGCAAACATCCATTCAACTCAGATTGGTCTTAGTACAAGACCTCTCTCACTCTCTCTCTCTCTCTCTAAAACTCTCTCTAGAGTTATTCTTTTTAATAAGACTTTCAGCAGCAGCACAGGCTGAAGCCTTGAAGCCTTCGAGCTGCTGATATGCATTCTTAACAATATACATCCATGCTGATTCCACATCCAAGCCGGCTCCAACAGCCACTATATGTGGAATCACACTCTTTTACTCGCAAGTCTCAGCCTTCCTCAGGCTTACGTGGTTCGTCCCTAGTTGTAACTTGGGATCAAGAGTTTCTTTCTTCAACATCATACTCTTATTCTTTATCTTTTTTAAGTTAATCAATAATAACAACATTCTGACTTTGGGTTGATCCCAAATCAGAATCATAACAACTAAAATATCAAAACTCTTGAACCTCCCATCTACGTTTACAACGTAGAGGGACACCACGACTTGCGTTTGGTGAACAGAAACCCTTTAACCCTTTCTGACGAGTTCTTTCATGCTGCTGGTCTAACCCTTTAAGCAGCAGACGAGGTCAGAAGCCTGACGACCTTGGAACGTTCAGACCTTCTCCAGATCTATATTTGTTGTAGCAACAGTGACAAAATCCAACTGAATCAACCAGTAAGCCTTTTAACCATCACAAGCTTCTAAATGATGCTTAATAAAAATTTTACCTATTTATCAATTATCTATCTTCATAACCCTTAGTTGGCCACTCACGTGCAACCTCCTCAACCCACCGCCACCTCCTACACCTCCAACTAGTCAGACCGAATTAAGTCAAACATTTTACTGGTTCTGAGCCTCTAACCCAATCAGACTTCTTAATCGTTCAGCACTTAATGACGCACAAGTTGCCAAACAACCCATAAAAGTATAGTTGTGGGTCTTATTAATTATTATTTTAATAACAATCGTTCTTGATATGGGGCTTAATGGAGCCAATTCATCAATGACGACCTACAACTTTATTTTTATTATTTATTTTACAGATCTCGTAAATATGAATATATATTACGGAAAAAATGGATAACAATCACATAGGAGATAAGATTCCAATGGAGTTCTCAAGTTTTTATAATTGAAATGAGTTCTTACTTGAACTCATCCCTTGGTTTGATAGTGTCCTTTCGTCTATCGATACCAAAAGTTTTGAATAATGCGTTGTTGGGAAAAAATGTGATTTAGTAATAGAATTAGAAAGTAAGTGTTGTTTTAAAACAATTAATAAATAATAAATATGTGTTATTTATTTATACATAAATCCAGATAAACTTTATTCTTCTAACTTTGAGTGATATAATTGTTTGATATATTTTTCATTATCAAATTCTTCTTGCAAATCTATATTAGCGTCCACAACACCAAACCCCCACCTCAGATGTTACATCATATTAAAAGGTATCATAAATTAGTAAAATAAGAGAAGAATGTAATTTAAAAAAACATGATATCCCACACTATTATGAAAAATAAAGTTGTTTCAAAAGAAACATATACTCCGTATCCTTAGGAAAGAAGATGATGTATGAAATGACTTTAAACGATGTTTTACAATCCACGCTTTGGAACTAATGAATCAAAGCCTTAAACATCTTTTGGTTTCGTTTTGTTATAAAAACACACATACCGATTATATATATATAGTAATTGTACAGGCCAGTGCTTTAACCCGTCACACTATACCATTTTATAAGCTTTGCTTTTTACAATTATACTATAAAACAATATATTCTTTTAATGCTTTTAAATTTCATATGATTTAATTCTTATTTAATAAATTACGCTCATGAACCTTAAAAAAAATGTGCAGATGTGTCTAACTTAATTCTTGACGTTCCGTTAAAAACAAGGCTTATTGACAACAAAGCGTTCTTTCTTGTATTACAAGTCATAGCTACTGTCAATACCATACCAATACCAATACCATAACCAACATACTCGATACCAACCGTATTACCCGAATCGTACAAGGATCCACTAGTCATAAGTATATAACCAGTGATAACATTTTGCAAAAGAGCGAAAAGACATGGGGATAAAATAACAATTTCCAAAAACCTGTTCACCCTGCTATTGCTATTCTTCACCCTTTCATTCATTCATCATAACTAGAAGTATTAATACGCGCGTTGCGCGTTTTTCACATGACGCGTTAATACGGATTTTGGTAACCGACAAATGTATAGAGACTAACCTTGGACAATGAGAAAATACAAAAGTGGCAGCAGCTACGTGGAGAATACCAGGAATCTCTCGAATAAAAAACGCATTATGTCGGGGGCCAAAATGAAAAAAATATACTTAATAAAAAAGTTGGTGGCTAAAACGGGAAAAAAAACTTAAATAAAAAGTAAAAAAAACATTGTGTGGCCAAAATGAGAAAAAAAAAACTTTGCGAAAAATTTGGTGGTTAAAATGAGAAAAAAAAAAGTTAACCAAAAAAGCAAAAAAAAATGTGGGACCAAAATGAAAAAAAAAAACTTAATAAAAAGGTTGGTGCCCAAAACGGGAAAAAAACCTAATAAAAAAGTTTGTGGCCAAAACGGGAAAAAAAAACTTAAACAAAAGGGAAAAAAAAACATTGTGTGACCAAAATGAGGGAAAAAAACTTAACAAAATATTTTGGTGGTCAAAATGAGAAAAAAAAAAGTTAACAAAAAAGCAAAAAAAAAAGTGACAAAAATGAAAAAAGTAAAACTACACTATTTAAATAGCAAGGTCTATTATATATATAATAATCATCACTAACCAAATTCAAACCCACAAAACAAACCACAGAAACCAGACAAAGGAGTTGCAAATGCAAACATAAACCAGCCAGCAGCCATGAATATGCAAGGTCTTCATCATCAACAACAACAACTAGCTGCACTACTCTCCGTAGCCCTACCAAAAGACAAAGACTCTTCTTCTTCATCATCATCAACAAAACTAACAACATATCTGAACCCGTAGACGACGATACTCCTCGATTAGCCGCCATCAATTCACTTCATCGCGCCATTGTTTACCCTCACAACTCGCTATTGGTCACTCACTCTGCTTCCTTCCTCGCCCAGGGGTTCTCTCAACTCATTGCCGACAAGTAACCGTTATTATATACGCCTATTTGTTCTATTATTATTATTGTTGTTGTTGTTGTTATTATTATTGTTGTTGTTGTTATTATTATTATTATTATTGTTGTTTTTGTTATTATTATTATTATTATTGTTGTTGTTGTTGTTGTTATTATTGTTGTTATTAGCGGATGAATAGTGGTTGTTATTGGTGTGCAAAAGTTATATGATGTATTATGTTAAACCTAATTGCTTTGTGTGAGATATCTTAGTGGCTCTACTGCGATATCCGTTGAACATGTTTAGGATTGCTAACTGGATTTGTATGTGTTTATTTTGATCGTATGTTTTAGCTGTTGTTAGCGTGTAAGGTAGGGTTTTGTTATTATTAGTGGCTGAAATGCTGAATAATGGTTATTATGTTAAACCTAATTGCTTTGTGTGAGGTATTTACAAAATTTACTGCTTCTAGTGCCTAAAGGCTCTACTGGCATAGCCATTGGATGTGTTTATGATTGTTAATTGGATTTGTATGCGCTTAATTTGGTTGAATGATTAAGGATTTTAGGTTATTGGTACATAAGGTAGGTTTTTGGCCTTTTGGGTTTTATTGGCGGCTGGACATTGGTTGTTATTGGTGTGCAAAAGTGATATGATGTATTATGCTAATTGCTAAACCTAATTGCTTTGTGTAATCTATTAACTTGGTACTGCCATATCCATAATGTTCAATGATACTTGTAACTGTGATTTGTGAATTTGGTATTCATGAAATGCATAGTGTTGCAACGAAACCATGATGGTTATCGAGTTATAGAGCATTACCGTAATGTTGGTTCTTGTGTCTTAACGAAATTAATGTTCCAATAAAACCATCCTGTTCTCTGCTTTTTCCTCAAACTAGTTAGTAGCCTCAATGATTTTTTTTTTTTGTTGGTGAGTTTCTAGAATTCTAGTGAAATAGAACCTGGTTTTGCTGTAAACATTTTTCTTTGAACTTCATCTAGTGATGGATGTGTTAACAGAAGAAAGTTGGGCTTAGAAGTCTGTAAGGTGCATAGCTTTGTAAGAGTGCAGTGAATTGCCTGCGCATCTATCTACGTGATTTTTTGAAATGGAGCTTGCGATACCTAGTTAAGTCATGTAACATATGTTTAGACAATTTGCGCATTTGTAGATTGCATATGCTAAACCATAAGGCCATACTATACAACCACTTAACACATGTAGATACATAGTAGAATGCATACGTAATACAAAAATAAATATGTGCAATAAGTTTACTTGCCTGTAATCAAACTGCAAATATGCAAGACATTAGGATCTCCCATTTTAACAGGCCGACATCAGAAGATTGCACTTACGTTAGGTACATGATAATTGTGTAAATTGTTCACCTATGCCAATCTAAACTTCTACTCTAAAAGGTGATCTCTAGACCTCGGGTGGGTAACTATTCTGATTAAGGTTATTAGGTATATGACAGGATATGTTTCTTGGAGCCACTATTGTTTTGTGCAACCATGACAACTTGTTAGAACCTCATTTTTTGTTGTAAGGGCAAATTATCCTCTAAAATGTGTAGATTATTTATGTTAGGGATCATTAGATCATATATGTAATTTAAGGGAGAGTAGAGAAGACTTAACTTTAAATGAAGCTCAAATAGTTTGTAATCTTGTACCTCACTTAAGGTGATGTCCTGATTATATAATACACATATGGAAAGAATATGAATAATGCCTAATAACTAGCCTAAATCTGGAGTGTTTCTTCTAACATTCTTTCTTAAGATGGAGCATAATCAGGCACATATGCTACAAGTGAAGTCAACTTGTGGGTCTTTGATAGTGGTTAGATCTGGTTTAGAACTCTTGGTAAGATCCAGGGTGGTATATCATATATTTCACAGAAACTCCTTTAAACTCTCTAGCCATATTATCATGCCTTTTAGAGAAGAATCTGTATTCACCTTAACTTGACGTCTTGACCATAGAAGTTTTACTTTATCAATCTAGCCAAAGCTAAATAGAAGTTTGTTAAAAAAGCGTTATTACTTATAACCAAACACTTCAGTTGAGATACTCTACTTTCGGCATGTAATCAACTATTTTTACTTTCTTATAGTGCTACAAAAAGTTCAGTATGCAACCCCAACTAAGCTGGACATGCTCCCTACTTTTCCATTCTGAATTAAGTCAATTAACAGTTTTTTCTAAATCAGGTGGATTGTTTGTGGAAGTTTATTCTCAAGCTTATGAATTAGATCATAATTTTTCTCTTATAATGCCTTTATTTAGTGTTGTATAATGCATATATTTCTTAAGCAGTTTCCAGTTTTGCATAATGATTGATTTCGAAGATACACAGTAGATGCTGCAGATATTGACTTGTCACCTTGGAATGTTTTCTAACTGTTCCTTTTCCCCTATTAAGTTTCTATCTTTGTTTGAATTTGTAAGATTTGAAATATATTTCTTATTTTTTAGAATTACTATAGTTATTCTGCTTATATCATGCAGATCATATTCAGTACGCCAAGCTGCTGCCACAGCATATGGTGCCTTATGTGCTGTCTTGTGTTCACTCCCTAATGGAAGGCAGAACCATGTTATTCTTGGAAATTTGGTCGATAGATTTATTAGTTGGGCATTGCCATTGTTTAGCAATGTGAATGTCGGTAATGGGACAGTGGAATTTGCTGCAGAAGCTCTCCATGAGTTCCTTAGTGTTGGAGATATTGCGGCTACTGAGAGATATGCATTACCCATTCTTAAAGCATGCCAAGAGCTTCTGGAAGATGAGAGAACCTCATTAAACTTACTACACCGGATTTTGACCATTTTGACTTTAATTTCATTGAAGTTTTTCGCTGTTTCCAGGCCCATTTTGTTGACTTAGTTGATTTGCTTCTTGGGTGGGCAATGATACCCGATCTTGCTGAAGCTGATAGGAGTGTTATTATGAATAGTTTTTTGCAATTTCAGAAACACTGGGTCAATAATTTACCATTCTCATTGGGACTACTTTCAAAGTTTTTGGGTGACATGGATGTGCTGCTTCAGGATGGAAGCCAGGGGACTCCACAACAGCGTCAAAGATTGCTTGTGTTATTAACTTGTTTTTCTACAGTTTTGCAGTCTACGGCTTCTGGGTTGCTAGAGATAAATTTACTTGAAGAAATTAAAGACCCCCTTAGCAAAATGCTTCCTCAGTTATTGGGTTGTTTGTCAATGGTTGGAAAGAAATATGGTTGGTCAAAATGGATTGTCGACTCCTGGAAGTGTTTGACTCTTTTGGCTGAAATTTTGAGTGAAAGGTTTTCACCTTTCTACAGTTTTGCAGTTGATATCCTGTTTCCAAAGCTTGGACATGAAGAAAGCCACTAAAACTTTAAACACTGAGAAACTTACTTCTTTTCAGGTTCATGGAGTTCTCAAAACCAATCTTCAGTTATTATCACTTCAGAAGCTTGGTCTTCTATCATCATCTGTACATAAACTATTGCAGTTTGATTCACCTGTATCTCAGCTTCGTTTGCATCCGAACCACTTGGTGACCTCAAGTTCTGCTGCTACTTACGTCTTCTTACTTCAACATGGAAACAATGATGTTGTTGAATCTGCAATAGCTTCATTACTTGAAGAACTGAACATGCTAAAGAGCATGCTTGGGAATGTAAATCAGTTTTCCCCTAACATAATCTCTAAAACCGAGTTATTTGCACTCTTTAAGTTTGATATGAAAGTTCTCCTGAGTTGTGTTTCTTTGGGTGGTGGTAACACGTTGATAGGCAAAGCCGAAATAGATTCTTTATATGTTAATAGATCAGAGAAAATGATATATCATCTTACTCAAAATCTGAATCCATTTGAACCACCTATTCAGGCATATGTGGAGTTGCAAGTAAGTATTTTCAAGATGTTGAATAGGCTAAGTACGGTGGAATTCCTTAGCAAGTTCTCAATAAGGAAAAATAAAAATGAATCAATTTTAGTTGGTGATCTAAGGAAGTACACTGTGCTATTCTCAAGAGCTCTTCATATTTCATCTCCTTTGGCAGTTAAATTAGAAGCACTACAATGGATACATTCATATTGTGAAACAGTTAAGCATATGTATGACAATTCACAGTATCAAGACTATGGCTATCTTGAGTTTTTTAGTGAGATAGTTTTCTCTGTTCTTGATGCTGCATCTGATGGGGAACCAAAGGTGAGATGTCAGGTTGTATCAGTATTGGAAATGTTCCTGCACTCAAAACTTATACACCCATTTCAGTTGTATTCTTTAACTGAAATTATTCTTGAAAAGCTTGGAGATCCTGATGAAGATATCAAAGAATTATATCTGAAACTGCTTTCTCATGCATTACCTGTCACAATACTTGCATGTGGCATGCATTACAATGGATCGGTTACCAAGTATAGGCCAATCATGCAGTGGAAGAAAATTTTTGCACTAAAGCAACTGCCACAACAGCTTCACTCAAAGCAGTTAGTGTCAATTTTAAGTTACATATCACAAAGATGGAAGGTGCCACTTTCGTCTTGGATTCAACGGCTTGTTCATACTTGTAAAAATGCAAAGGATATTACTTCGGCCCAGCAAGAAGACACAAACTTGCATGCAACAAATTTATGGTTGGACATGACTGTAGAGGACAATCTTCTTGAAAGGATATGTTCAGTAAATCTCCTTGCTGGAGCATGGTGGGCCATACATGAAGCAGCTAGATACTGTATTACTACACGTCTTCGGACCAATCTTGGTGGACCCTCACAAACTTTTGCTGCTTTGGAGCGAATGCTTTTGGATGTTGCACATGTATTACAGGTTAATTCTGACCAAAGTGATGCAAACTTAAATCTTATAGGTAATTCTTCTCACACGCATTTGTTACCATTGAGATTATTACTTGATTTTGTTGAGTCACTGAAGAAAAATGTGTACAATGCTTATGATGGATCAACTGTTTTACCATCTCCATCGCGTCAGAGTTTAGCTTTTTTCAGAGCAAATAAAAAAGTTTGTGAAGAGTGGTTTTCTCGAATATGTGAGCCAATGATGAATGCAGGGATGGCTCTACAGTGTCACGAAGCTACAATTCACTATTGTAGTTTGCGTTTGCAAGAACTCAAAGCTTAGTGGCTTCATCGATGATGGAAAAATCAAGAACCCAAGTCATAGAAAGCCTTCAAAACATGAAATCTAGGTTTTCAGGAGATATCCTGCGGGTCCTACGGCATATGACTCTGTCTATGTGTAAAAATCATGAGCCTGAGCTTTAGTTGGGTTGCAGAAATGGGTATTGGGTGCGTTTTATCCGTTATTTGTGGAAGAAAACCAAAGTGGGATTGATGATAGTAGACCTGGACCATTGTCTTGGATTGAAGGGCTTGTTTATCAAGCACAAGGTCAGTACGAAAAGGCTGCTGCTCATTTCACACATTTATTACAAACTGAAGAATCACTTGGTTCTATGGGATCTGAAGGTGTACAATTTGCTATAGATCGTTATAATTGAAAGTTACAGTGCAGTTTCAGATTGGAAATCTCTTGAATCTTGGCTATCAGAGTTGCAACTGCTTCGTGCTAAGCATGCTGGTAAAAGCTACTCTGGTGCTCTAACAATGGCAGGAAATGAATTAAATGTGATTCATGCTTAGCTCATTTTGACGATGGTGATTATACGTCAGCATGGGCTTGCCTTGATTTAACACCTAAAAGTAGCAATGAACTTGCGTTAGATCCAAAAGTTGCTTTGCAAAGAAGTGAACAGATGCTTTTACAAGCAATGCTTTTTAATATTGAAGGGAAGGTGGAAAAGGTGCAACATGAACTACAAAAGGCGAAGTTAATGTTGAATGAAACATTTACGATTTTGCCGTTGATGGGTTGACAGAAGCAGCGGAACATGTTAACCAGTTGCATTGCGTATCTGCATTTGAAGAAAGTTGCAAAATTTCAGGTTCCCAGGATGTAAAACATCCATTGTTACTAAACTCGTATGTTCAAAAATTGCAGTTTCCAAGCAATCATGTTCATCAAGATTGTAAGCCATGGATGAAAGTTCTTCGTGTTTATCGAACCATTCATCCTACCTCTCCGGTGACTATATATCTCAGTTGAGTTTACTGAATTTAGCTCGAAAACAAAAAGAATAATGTTGGCAAATCATCTCAATGACTATTTGAGCAAGTGTCATTTAGGTTCTTCAGAAGAAAGTTTTCATAAATCAGTCTTCCCACGCGTGCAATATGAAAGCATTCTCTTGATGCGTGCTGAAAACAGGCTTGAAGAGGCTTATACAGGTCTATGGTCATTTATTAGTCCTTCCATGGGTCCCACTTCATCTGTTGTTTCTGTTGATTCTGATGACACTCTAAACGCAAAAGCATGCTTGAAAACTTTCAAATTGGCTAAAAAGGGACCGTATGGATGTCAATTTGGAGAATATTATTTTCAAGATTAGATCAGAACTCAGTGCAAGTGATGATATATGAACTCTCAATTGAATATGGATCTTATTGTTGAAGAAATTATAGGTACAACTACTAAGCTCTCTTCACGTCTATGTCCCACTATGGGGAAGTCATGGATCTCTTATGCTTCTTGGTGTTTTGCTCAAGCAAAGGCAACTCTAACTACCCCAAATGAATCCGCCCTTCAGTCTTGCTCCTTTTCTCCGATTCTTGGTTCAGAAATTCTGCCAAACAGATTCCAATTTACTGAAGAAGAACTCTCAAGAGTTAAATATGCTGTTTTAGAGCTTCTTCACAAAGCAAGAGATGTTAACGATTCAAACAGTGTCCCACAAGATGAAAACTATGACCATGCAGTGGTTGAGCAAGTAGTGAAACTATTAGAAGTTGCAGCTGGAGAACCTGGAGCTGAAAGTTTTAGTTGTGAAAGCCTTTCTGCTGTTGTTACCTCCCAGTTGCAAAAATTCTTTCTGTTTGCAAATATCAGTGTTGAAGGAACTAACTTATTGTTGTTTAATGATTTGGTTGATGTTTGGTGGTCTTTGAGAAAAAGAAGGGTATCTCTATTTGGGCATGCAGCTGAAGCTTATATAAATTACTTGTCACATTCATCTTCCAGGCTCTGGGGTAGTCAAATGGCCGGTGCTTCTAGTGATAAAGGTCAAAAGAATGCTAGTTTTACCTTGAAAGCTACACTATATGTTTTGCATATTCTTCTTAATTATGGAGTAGAGCTTAAAAACGATATTGGAACCTGCACTTTCAACAGTTCCTTTGTTGCCATGGCAGGTGAGGCCCTTTTTTTGCTATTTAAATGTTCCAGTTTACCAATTATGTTCTGATTATTATCTCTATTTGAAGGAAGTAACTCCACAAATATTTGCTCGTTTAAGCTCTCATCCTGAAGAAGATGTTCGGAAGCAGCTTGAGAGCATTCTGGTAATGCTGGCAAAGCAATCGCCTTGGTCCATAATTTATCCAACCCTTGTTGATATCAACACAAGTGAAGAGGATCCTTCAGAGGAGCTTCAACGCATTTGGCAAGTTTGGTAAGTGATCAGGGTATACTTGTGATGAGTAACAGTTTGCTTGAAAGTTGAAAGGTGATTTATATTGTTTTATATTATTTATATCATTATATGTGAAAGTACTTGAATTCTAAACATAATGCTGGTCAGTTAGATTTTAATTTTTCTATTTGGTTATTTGTATATTTCTGATAATAATAAGTTTGGTCATTCTGTCTTCTGTTGTGGTAGATAACTTTATGATTGTATATTGCCAGCTCTTGTTTATGATCACCAAAAACCTAAGCATTCATACTGCATATGCAGAATAAGCAATATCCAAGGTTAGTCCAGGAGGCTCAGCTCATGATTAAAGAGCTAGAAAATGTAACCGTTCTTTGGGATGAATTGTGGCTCAGCACATTGCAAGATCTTCACTCGGTAGCATTTTCTTACCAAATTTTTTTATGGACACTAAACTTTTCACTAGCAATTTGGTCTAAATGTAACCCTATTATAAACATAATCAATATACAATCAACCTGTGTGGTTTATCTAAATGCAAATGGCCATTGAGTAAGAAACGGTAAAGAACATGAAACATGATTTAATTCTCTGATGCCATACAGTGTCATATGCCTGCAACTTGTTTTTGTTCTTCCAAATAGTGAAATTAACCAAAGTTCAGCAAAGTTTTTTTTTTTGTTATTGTTAACATCTCAGTAGGTCTTTGCTGTTACCATGCATTAGCAAGATGGGTTAAGCATTTTTTGTTAAGCAAGATGGTTTCTAAGTTAAGCATTTTTTTGGTTAAGTTTTCATATGCCTAATCTATTTGCCTTTTTTAAGTTTTAGCTATTTAACTTACACACATGTATACATACTTCAGGAAACCTCTGATAACACTTCATCATCTTTTTTTTTTGCTGTATATAATTATTGTTTAAGTGCACGTTTGAACATCATCTTCTCTTTTACCTTTCTAGATGTAATGGGACGAATAAATTTACTGAAGGAGGAGGCGTCACGTATTGCAGAGAATGTAACTCTTAGTCACACTGAAAAGAACAAAATAAACGCGCAAAATACTCTGCTATGATGGCACCCATTGTAGTAACCCTGGACCGTCGTTTAGCTTCCACCTCCCGGAGACCCGAAACACCTCATGAGGTCTGGTTCCATAATGAGTATATGCCACAGATCAAATCAGCCATTTCAAACTTCAAGACTCCAGCATCTGCTGCTGCACTAGGGGACGTTTGGAAACCATTTGATACTATTGTTGCATCTTTAGCATCTTATCGAAGAAAATCCTCAATATCCTTGGGAGAAGTTGCTCCTCAACTAGCTTTATTATCATCGTCTGATGTCCCAATGCCTGGTCAACAGGGTCTGACAACTAATCTTCAGGGTATTATCACAGTTGCATCTTTCTCTCAGCAGATAGTTATCTTGCCAACAAAAACAAAACTAAGAAACTTGTTATAGTGGGCTCGGATGGTCAGACTTACCCCTTTTTATTAAAAGGCAGGGAAGACCTACGTCTTGATGCTAGAGTAATGCAACTATTGCAAGCTGTAAATGGTTTTTTACATTCGTCTCCTATATCCATCCGTCATTATTCAGTAACACCTATAAGTGGTCGGGCCGGTTTAATTCAGTGGGTGGAAAATGTAAAAAGTATTTATAGTGTTTATAAATCTTGGCAGAACCGTGTACAGGCTGCACAAGTTTCAGGGGCTGCTTCTGGAAATACAAAGAACTCAGTTCAATCACATATACCTCGGCCTACTGACATGTTTTATGGTAAAATTATACCAGCACTTAAGGAGAAAGGCATAAGAAGAGTCATTTCTAGAAAAGACTGGCCTCATGAAGTCAAACGAAAAGTTCTTTTGGATCTTATGCATGAGACTCCTAAACAACTTCTTCAACAAGAAATCTGGTGTGCAAGTGAAGGTTTCAAAGCCTTCCGTTCTAAATTGAAAAGGTTCTTCACTAGACTGTTGTTTTAATTAATATATGTTTATCATCTTTGACCAATTATAAATTGCAAGAAAGTAGCTACTGAGATTTAAATTGACACCTATACTTTGTTTTATTTGCTTTCAGGTATTCTGGAAGTGTAGCTGCCATGAGCATGGTAGGACACATATTAGGTCTTGGGGACAGACATCTTGATAATATTCTTTTGGATTTCCATAGTGGGGATATTGTCCACATTGATTATAACGTGTGCTTTGACAAAGGACAACGATTAAAGGTTCCTGAAATGTGCCCTTTCGACTGACACACACACTTGAAGCAGCTTTAGGATTAATGGGCACTGAAGGATCCTTTAGAAATAACTGTGAAGCAGTTCTTGGTATCTTGAAGAAAAATAAAGATGTACTTTTGATGCTATTGGAAGTTTTTGTCTGGGATCCTCTGGTGGAATGGACACGTGGCGATTTCCATGATGATGCAGCAATTGTTGGTGAAGAAAGAAAAGGCATGGAGCTGGCAGTTAGCTTAAGTTTATTTGCTTCTCGTGTGCAAGAAATCCGTGTACCTTTACAGGTACTTTTACGTTTTTTTACTAAGTTTGTGAGATTTTTAAGCGCAATGTACATCTCTTCGTAGCCTAAGTACTGAAACTTTTTTCGATCTGTCCAGGAACATCATGATCTCTTATTGACTACATTACCAGCTGTTGAATCTGCTCTTCAGGTATGCTGAAATAGTTTCAATCTGTTTTGCAGCTTATAACTGTTTTTTACAGAATTTTTTTGACTCAAGAGTATGTTACATTGTTTCCAGAGGTTTGCAGATGTTTTAAATCAATACGAGTTCGTATCTGCTGTCTACAATTGCACAGATCAAGAGAGATCTAGCCTACTTCTTCAGGAGACATCAGCTAAAGCAATTGTTGCTGAAGCAACTGATAATTTAGAGAAAACCCATATTGCATTTGAGTTGCAAGCTCGGGAATTTGCTCAAACAAAAGCTTCTGTACTGAGAAAGCCTTAGAGGCTGCCACCTGGATTGAACAACATGTCAGAATTATTGATGCTTTAAGAAACAGTTCTATTCCAGAGATGAAATCCCACATACAGTTAACTGGTAACGAAAAATCTCTGTCTCTTACGTCTGCGGTTTTGGTGGCAGGGGTTCCATTTACAGTTGTTCCGGAGCCTACACAGGTACAGTGCCATGATATAGATACAGAAGTTTCTCAGTTAGTTTCTGATTTGGATCATGGGCTCACTTCTGCTGTCACGGCACTCCAAACATATTCATTGGCCTTACAAAGGATTTTGCCACTAAATTACCTTACGACCAGCCCGGTTCACAGTTGGGCCCCAATTCTGAAACTTTCAGTTAGTTCTGTTTCGTCAGATGTTTTGTCCCTTACCAGAAGACAGGGTGCTGAACTAGTAGCAAAAGTGCGTGAAGATGGTTTTGAGACGGTGAAAATCATTCATAATGATTTGTGTCTTCAAGTTGAGAAGTATGGGGATGAGATTGAGAGAGTTGAAAAAGAATACCAAGAATTGGTGAATTCAATTGGTGCGGAGACCGAGTCCCGGCCCAAGGATCGTCTCATGGCTACTTTTACAAATTTCTTGCAGTCAACCAGTCAACCAGCCAAGGATTCTAGATTACAAAGTGTAGTAGGCATAGCTGTAAGTTCTCTTTATAATAATGTTAAGCATAGACTAGTTGAGGTATTGAATCACTCAAGCGGGACAAGAGCTATGAACAACTTTCTTCTCAACGAGCTTGAGGAGAAAATAGAGAAATGTGCTCTTGTAGCAGATTGGGTGAATGAAGTAAAGCAATCAATTTTCATGAATGGACCAGATGATTCTATTGAAACAAACTGGGCTTCCATTTTCAAAACCAGTTTACTCTCATGCAAGGGCTTGGTTGCACAAATGGTTGAAAATGTTGTACCAAATGTTGTAAGATCTGTTATTTCGTATGATTCGGAAATCATGGATACATTTGGATCTCTTTCACAAATCAGGGGTTCAATTGATACTGCACTTGAACAATTAATTGAGATTCAGATAGAGAGAGCGTCTTTACTAGAGCTGGAGCAGAGTTATTTGTGAAAGTAGGATTTATCACTGAACAAAAGTTGGCTCTTGAAGAGGCTGCTGTTAAGGGCCGGGATCATCTCTCATGGGAGGAGGCTGATGAGTTGACATCTCAAGAAGAAGCTTGTAGGGCCCAACTGGATGAACTCCATAAAACATGGAATCAGCGGGATATTCGAACTAATTCTTTAATAAAAGGGAAGCAAGCATAAGAAATGCATTAATATCTGCTGAAAATCATTTTCAGTCTTTAATTGGTCAAGAACAAGGTAAGGAACCACAATATTCAAGAAGCAAAGCGCTTCTCTTGGCAATTGTCCAGCCCTTCTTTGAATTGGAATCTGTTGATAAGACATTATCATCATATGGTGGATCATCAGATTCTTCAAATATAGTTTCCCATGTTACAGATTCGATCAACTATGGTAGTGCAATACCAACATATATTTGGAAACTCTCTGGCATACTGGAAACCCATTTGTTTTTTATGTGGAAAGTGGCAGTTATGGATTCTTTTCTTGATTCCTGCATACGTGTAGCAGCTTCATCAAGGGATCAAAATTTAGGTTTTGACCAGGTTGTAAATGCTGTTAAGACAAAGCTGTCTAGTCAACTCCAAGAACATATCAGTCAATATCTAAGAGACAAAGTTGCACCTCTTTTGTTGACTACGTTGGATACAGAAACTGAACATTTAAAACAAATGACTGGAGCTCTAGATGACCTTAATTATGAAGAGATCACAAGAGACACAGGTTCTGTTGAAAGAGTGAAATTAATGCTTGAAGAATACTGCAATGCTCATGAAACGGTAAGAGCTGGAATGTCGGCTGCATTACTCATGAAGAGACAAGTGAAGGAACTTAAAGAGGGTCTGCATAAGACCTGCTTGGATATTGTACAGTTGGAATGGATGCATGATATTACCTTGAGCCCCTTGCATAACTGCAGGCTGATATGTCACAAATTTCTTTCAAATGATGACAACACACTTCCACTTATTCTAAACCTTAGCAGGTCTCGATTGTTGGAAACTATACAGTCTTCAGTAGCCAAAGTAGTTCGATATAGGGCCTGCAAGCTTGTGAACAAACTTCAAACACAGCCGAAGGGCAGCTGGAGAGAGCCATGGGTTGGGCATGTGGTGGTCCTAATACAAGTATGACAGGTCCGCCTCAGCAAGGAGCTCTGGAATTCCGCCGAATTTCATGATCATTTAGCAAAACGACGACAGTTATTATGGGGTGCTCGTGAGAAGGCATCTGACATAATCAAAATCTGTATGTCAATATTTGATTTTGAAACATCTAGAGACGGGGTACGTGGGACAGATGGCAGGGCATGGCAGCAAGCTTACTTTAGTGCATTAACAAATTTGGATGCCACTTATCATTCTTTTACACGTGAGCATTATTTTGTTTTTTTGGTCAATTTTCTGAAACATTGTGCTAATCACTTGTATGTATAAGAAAGTTCTGGTGCTTGTGGGTTGATTAGGTACTGAGCATGAGTGGGAATTAGCACAGAGCACCAGGGAAGCTGCTTCAAATGGTTTACTCACAGCAAGCAATGAACTTCGCGTTGCTTCTGCTAAAGCAAAGTCTGCATATGGTATTCAGTTTTTTTCTTGCTCTGTTTAATACTATGATTCAGTATGGCGTTATGTTTACGTGTCTTACTTCCTCCAGGAGATTTACAAGAAACTTTTGTTGCTATGAGAGATTGTGCTTATGAAGCCAGCATGGCATTGTCTTCTTTCGGTTCCATTACCAGGGGTCACACTGCCTTGACTTCTGAGTGTGGTTCCATGCTTGAAGAGGTAAGATACTTACAAACTGACTGATCAATCATTTATAACTTTACATGGTTCATAGGAAATATCATTTCGCAGTTTAATCCTACTAAAGCCTTATTTACTTCATAGGTTTTGGCAATAACAAAAGGTCTACATGATGTTCACACTCTAGGAAAAGAGGCTTCTGCGTTACACTCTTCTCTTATGAGAGATCTTTCAAAGGTTTAACTTTTTTCTGAAAAAAACCCCTGGACTATAAATTTCTGTGAGATTTATGAATATAAACAATTTGTATTCAACAGGCAAATAGCATTTTACTTCCACTTGAATCAGTGCTGTCTAAGGATGTTGAGGCAATGACCGAAGCTATGAACAAGGATAAAGAGACAAAAATGGAAATATCTCCTATTCATGGACAAGCAATTTATCATTCTTACCATGCAAAAATCAAGGAGGCTTGTCATGTGATCAAACCTTTGGTTCCATCACTTACATTTTCTGTTAAGGGACTCCATTCCATGCTTACAAGGTTGGCACGAACCGCAAATATCCATGCAGGAAATCTTCACAAGGTATGTGCGGATTGTAGTAGTTTAGTTTTTTAATCATACATTTCACATTAAAAATTTAACAAATAAGAAAAATAAAAAAAAGTGTCCTTGGACCAGCCTGCCCCAACCCGCTCTGTTTTCAACATACACGTTTGACTAGTTACCTAATTTTCCCAACGCACTCGTCGTGCACACCTAATCGTTAACTATCCACATTTGTGGTCTCTACTAGGCTCTTGAAGGGCTGGGTGAAAGCCAGGAAATAAGGTCACAGGATCTTGTTGGGGATGACGCTGGATATGATAACAAAGAGACTGACATCTTCTCAAAATCTGATGGCGAGTATGATGAAGAATTGCCTCAAATGACAGGACTCAATTTGCAAGATAAAGGATGGCTATCTCCTCCAGATAGTATTTATGATGATAGCTCAGACTCTGGTGCCACGTCAGCTTTGAATAGTTTCACTGGCTCAGAAGTAACCGAACCAAATCCAGATGGAAATGATTCCAAAGAAAACACAGATGCATCTAGTTCTTCACCTTGTGAATTGGAATCTAGAGATAAGGATGCTAGCCAAGAGGATGGCAATCCCATAGATGACGTGGCATCACATTCAAGTTTGTCTGAAATAAATGTAGGAGTCTTGAATATAAAACTCGATTCCCAACGTCAAGAGGAAGGCCATAAATCCCCTACACAGAATACCGATGTTGCAGTTCAAGCGAGCAGAGTAAAAAGTACGTTCTATACTAATTTCATATTTCCTTGTTGCGGTCAAGGTTTGATGCTTACTTATTGTGTTTAAATGTTTGCCCCTAGGTAAAAATGCATATGCTGTATCCGTTTTAAGGAGAGTTTGAAATGAAAATAGAAGGTAGAGATATCACTGATAAAAGGCACGTGTTCTTCCATCTTCATCTTTTAACTTATCGTTGTGTAAGCGGTTGTTCATTATTCGATTGGGCTAACATCTAAATCGATTCAGTTTTTGAATTCGAAAATATTCAAACTCGGATTGTGTGTATTATTTGTTTTTTTTTTTTTTTACTTTTTTAATCATAATCAGTTTATTCAACTCAACCCGAATTTAACTCGGTTTTTCAAGTTCTAATCCAAATTCAGTTTCAAAATTTTGAATTTTGATAACTCAATTTCAATAACCTGAAAACCGACTTGATGAACACCCTTAGTCGTATAGCTTCTATAGCACATGTCCATTAAAACGTTATATTTTTTTGTTTTTGTTTTCCAGAGATACAAGTATTGCAGAGCAAGTCGACTATCTTCTTAGGCAAGCCACGAGTGTGGATAATCTCTGCAACATGTATGAAGGTTGGACACCATGGATTTGAGCCTTCAAAGGGCTTACTTGAGCTGCAAGCTATCTGACCCACATACTCCATCTTGTACACCTTTCTTGATGATGGTTATGTCTAGCATGTTCTCACATGTGTCCTAGTTTGGGACTAAGGGTACTCTATAACATGGGGAATTGGGAATCATGGAAACAAAATGCCATTTCAAACAAGGTCATATTTGTCCACAGATATCAATTCTTCAGAAGAGACATGTGCTCATCTCTTGCAACCAGATTTCAAACCGTTGGGAAAATTAAAAGCTGTTGCAAGGTATTGTTTCTTATTCTTCTGGTCACAGATCACAGTTTTGACCATTGATTTATGACAAACGTGTGAAATTAGAAAAGCTAGCTAAAGGGGAATGTGTTGAATTGGTTAAAAGTCACAGTAAGTCAGCCAACCAAACTGTCCAAACCGAAGCAAGTCGGTCCGGTTGGCCACTTTGAGATCCAAACGGTTCGGTTTTGACGGTTTGTTGGTCTAACCATTCGGTTCGGTTTTGAGCTTGGAACACATTTATTATTTATACATTTA